>OU342741.1:146825061-147024001 GCA_910589775.1 Avena eriantha | reverse complement strand
GATCGATGTGTGGTCTCTGAAGAGAACACACATTTCAATGACACTGGTGGATCCATATGTGGTCTGTGAAAAGGTAGTCATGAAATGACTCTAGGTTTTGTTACTAAAAAGAACACATGCAATGACACTGGTGGATCCATAGGTGGATTGTGAGAAGAACCCACATGCAATGACTCTGGTTGTTGTTAGTAAAAAGAAAACACATGCAATGACACAGGTGGATCCACGTGTGGTCTCTGAAGAGAACACGGATTTCAATGACACTGGTGGATCCATATGTGGTCTGTGAAAAGAATAGTCATGAAATGACTCCAGTTGTTGTTAGTAAAAAGAACACACATGCAATGACACTGCTGGATCCATGTGTGGTCTTTAAAGAGAACACACATGCAATGACTCTAGCTGTGGTTAATGAGAAGAATACACATTCAATGACACTGGTGGGTCCATAGGTGGATTTGAAAAGAACACACATGCATTGACTCTGGTTGTTGTTAGTAAAAAGAACACTAATGCAATGACACTGGTGGATCCATGTGTGGTCTCTGAAGATAACACACATGGAATGACTAAGGTTGTGGTTAATGAGAAGAACACACATGCAATGACACTGGTGGATCCATAGGTGGATTGTGAAAAGAACACACATGCAATGACTTTGGTTGTTTTTAGTAAAAAGAACACACATGCAATGACACTGGTGGATCCATAGGTGGATTGTGAAAAGAACTCACATTTCAATGACACTGGTGGATCTATATGTGGTATGTGAAAAGAACATTCATGAAATGACTCCAGTTGCTGTTAGTAAAAAGAGCACACATGCAATTATACTGGTGGATCTATGTGTGGTCTCTGAAGAGAACATGCATGCAATGACTCTAGCTGTGGTTAATGAGAAGAACACACATGCAATGATACTAGTGGATCCATAGCTGGATTGTGAAAAGAACACACATGCAATGACTCTGGTTATTGTTACTAAAAAGAACACACATGCAATGACACTACTAGATCCATGTGTGGTCTCTGAAGAGAACACACATTTCAATGACACAGGTGGATCCATATGTGGTATGTGAAAAGAATAGTCATGAAATTACTCTAGTTGTTGTTAGTAAAAAGAACACACATGCAATGACACTGGTGGATCCATGTGTGGTCTCTGAAGAGAACGCACATGCAATGACTCTAGCTGTGGTTAATGAGAAGAACACACATGCAATGACACTGGTGGATCCATAGGTGGATTGTGAAAAGAACACACATGCAATGACTCTAGTTGTTAGAAAAAAGAACACACATGCAATGACACTGGTGGATCCATGTGTGGTCTCTGAAGAGAACACACATTACAATGACACTGGTGGATCCATATGTGGTATGTGAAAAGAATAGTCATGAAATGACTCCAGTTGTTGTTAGTAAATAGAACACACATGCAATGACACCGGTGGATCCATGTGTGGTCTCTGAAGAGAACACACATGCAATGACTCTAGTTGTGGTTAATGAGAAGAAAAAACATGCAATGATACTGGTGGATCCATAGGTGGATTGTGAAAAGAGATTTGCCCTCTCTCTCGGTCACAAATCTCACAAAATCCCAAACATGTGGAGATCCCAAACATGTGCTCACACTGGGTGCTATGCCCTGATTGGCTGACACAGATGTCACGCGGATCGTCTCCACCAACCATGGATCCTATGTGATCCAACGGGCAGGATAACCCCTCCCTTCTCCACTTTTTTTATGCATGGTCAATCCGTGCCACCTCTCTATCCGTGCCACCAATATTTTACCTCCATAAAAAAGTGAAAATCCATCTATCTAAATAAAATAAATGATCATATTTCGAAGAAGCTATCGTCTTTGTCTTCCGGTTCGTCCTCGTCTTTGTCAACGCCATGGTCCCTGCCATCGCCGCCGTCGGTGTCCTACTCTAACTACTCGACACCGCCCTTCCTCAAATAAGCGTGGTATCTCCTTGTTGGAGTCCTCCTCCTCCTCCTCTTCATAGTCCCACGGGTCCACGTCAATCTCCTCCGTTCTGCCTCCAACTGATCGATGAACGCCTCCTCATTGGCCGAGTCAGACTCGTCCAAATAGCTATCTACTCTCTTCTTCCTGGTCTTCTTCTCGTTCCTCTTCTTGTCCGTACTCGCCGGTGCAACACGTGGCCCCATCCTGGCTTCTGCTTTGCGCTCGTCCGACGCTGCAGGTACCCCACGCTCCTCATGCACAACCGATACGAGCTTCGACGTTGTGGTATCCTCGAGTGCCGATGTCGGTGGATCTTGGTGCGGTCGGACACTACGTGCTGCCCCAGCAGGTGACTCGTGAGCACGAACGATGCAGCGAAGAGCCGGGGACGCAAGATGGTGAGTGGACGGCTTGGACCTGCCATTTCCACGGCGAGGGGGCATCATGCTCGAGGTAGTTGCTCCGAATGGTCGATGGTGGGTACACAGAGTGGGCTGCCGATCTGATCAAGGATGAGAAGTGGTTTCGTGCATCGTGTCCATGCATGCATTTGTCGATTATCAAAAAAAGTAATATCTCGCGTACTGAACATAATTTGATCACAACAAAAGTGGCACAATGTATTGTAGACTCGTAAATATCCCGTGTGTGCCTGTCGACGTGGAGTTCGACGTGCCGATGTGATCGTGCAACAGTTGCGCGCGTCATTGCTCCATCAACACGTGACACATGCACGCGGGATGTGCGTGTTGATGCCCGTGATGACCACCCGACTCGCACTCCCCTTATTATATACTGGATTTTGGGCGGCGCCAAAGACCATTGAAGTGTCCATCGTAGTAAAGACAAGTCCCATCGATTCCCTACCCCTGCCTCCATGTCTTCTTTGAGAAGGTAGACCGTACACGGTGGTCTTGTATAATAGTACTAGTACTACTAGACCACGGCATGTACTCTTTGACTCTTCTCCCACACTAATCACTATCTTCTTCCTCCTGCCGTCGCCACCCTCACCCTGCAAGCCATGGCTCCCCTGAGGAGGGTGAGAGGTCGGTCGACGATCCTCGTGGAGAAAAGGGAGAGAAATCGCCACGAGGAACTTCTTGCTCTACCAGCCGCTCAAGCCCCCCTCTCATCGAGGCCCAATCTCCCCCGACAATGGCACCGAATGTTCTAGCAAGCAAGGGCTCCTCCTGGTACGGTCTTCTTGTTCTACTTCTTCTCCATCTCCCTCTCCATCATGATCTTATTCAACTTCTTCTTTTTTTTCTTCTTCTTATTGCTCTTCCTCTTCTACGTATTACAGGCTGGCCATGGAGCCTGAATCCACCACGACGGAGGCATTGTAGGACCCGTTCGGCCCTGTTCCACGTCTCAGCGAGGTAGCAAATCTCCACACTGTTATTTCTCCGAGTTGTGATGTGGATTTCTTAGATCATGTCCGCCCCGCATTGGTTTTTCTTCTTCTTTTGCGAGTTGTATTAGTTTTCATGAATATGACTGGATCTCTTAGTCTTTCCTTAATACCGCTGTTCTTAGATTCACTATGGATTTTTTGTGATTAGGATTAGTTTATCGTGGTCATGATTAGATCTCTAGGTCCATTTTTTAACACTATGGTAAATAGATTCAACGGGGATTTTTTGATTTGTATTAGCATTCACCTGGAACCCGGAGTGTAATTATAGAATTCCTATTTCAATTAACATGAACGATGCAGCAATCGAAGGCCGAGTACCGTGACAACGTGGCCACGATCAGTGCCAAGATTGACAACCAACATGAGCTTGCACGCTCCCTCACCTGGAACCTGGAGTGTAATTAGCATTCACCTGGAACCTGGAGTGTAATTATAGAATTCCTATTTCAATTAACATGAACGATGCAGCGACCGAAGGCCGAGTACCGTTACAAGGTGGCCGCGATCAGTGCCAAGATTGACAACCAACATGAGCTTACACGCTCCCTCACCCAAGCTAATGAGAGCCTACGCAAGCAATTATCTGTGCAGAAGGAGATCTTGCTAGATTTTGCACGTGATGTCATGAGGCTATAGAAAGTGCTCGACCGTAACTTGAACATGCAAGAATAGGCCATCAAGATAATCAACGAGATCATGGAGGAGAAGAAGAATCTCATGGAAAGGTGCACTCTCGTATGAGACAAAGTCACCGAGGCACTTAGAGGACATGTCGAGGAAACCAAGGCTACCATCTGAGCCTACCATGACAGGAACCGTTGCCTGGATGAAGTGAAGGAGATGAAGGAGGACATGAGTAGAGGGATCACCGTACTCGAGGGTGTTTGGAAAGAGAACGAGGAGCTAAGGGCTTGTCTAGAGGCGTATCAGAGCAATGTCCAAGTCTGATTCCCATTAGCGGGGACATGGATATCAGTTTGTCCTCCACTCCTTTTGTAATGTTTAGGGTTCAGGGAGCAATGCCCAAGTCTGCTTCCCATTATAGGGTACAATAAGAATCCTAGGGCAACTCCTTATCTATCTGGACATGTGTTGGTGTTCATGTTCATGAATGGACACCATGTGCTCTTTCCATTATGTATCTGGACATGGGTTTCTGCATTATGAGTTTGCCACTGGCCCACTACTATTTGGTGATATTGGGAAAACCCATATCACACTAAACTACAGATAAACCTTATTTGTCTTTGAAATTGAAATTATGACAGTGCCACTAGTCGATTCAGAAAATGTTGATTAGTCCTAGATTGCTTCTTCCTTGAAATTGTGACAGTGCCACTAGTCGATTCAGTTAATTATGGAAACTAACCAGCTTGTCCTGGTGAACTGAACAAACCATACTATGTATTTTTGTTGCAGGGAAAGAGGCGAAAGCTCGACCAGGACCTGGCGACCTGGATAAATGACAAGATAGCAATCCAAAGGGAGAAGCAGAATTCCTAGAAACTGGCCTTTGACCACCTGCGCGTTGAACTCGCGGTCCTTTCTGACAAGTGCTAGAAACTGAAAGAGTTAAACGCCAGCTGGGCGAAGCTACACAGTGAAGGTCGCACCTCAGCTAGGAAGTACACGGAGATAATGAAAGGGATCTTGAAGTCAAATTGTATGGCTACAGACCAACTTCTCCAGTGCTGGAACCTACGGCTGAAGCACGAAAAAGTACTGAAGGAGCTGGCTGATCTTAGGGAGGAAACCAAGCAGCTCTGGGCCAGGCTCGCTTGAACACAACATATGTCTATTTAGTACCGAACTGCTTGGTTTATCCTCTGCAGTGGTGATTTTGTAAGCGTGAACTTAACTGTATGCACGATATATGTGTTCGTCTGAAATTAATTTGCTCGAGGATTGAGTTTGGCTTAGTTAAGAAAGCGTAACTGCAAGTCTTACAGTTAACTAGTTTTAGGCATTAGCACAACATAAATTATTCATCTCGAATTTCCTTTATCCTCTATAGTCTGTCCTTGTTCACCCTCGCACGCCTTCTTCAGTTCCTATAACAGATCCTTAATGCAGTACTCTAGCATCTTCTTGTCTTCCCTGAGCTGATCCCTCTCCTTTTCTGCATTATGAATCAGCAACCTTTGACTATCCTGAAGCTTCTTTGCAGTTCCAACAACCAAGCTCCCATTGATTCTGTCAGTTAGCTCTGACTGCAAATTCTCGATTTCTTGTTCCAGCTCATTATTTCGTACCGATAGCTTGTAATTTTTTTCAGCTGCATCACTTACATCAGTATCCCTGATTACACTCCGTGGGCCGGGCACTATGGCACTGCGTGGCTCGAACACTTCTCATTAAGATTGGAAAAGATTGACTAATAAACCAAATGATAATATGTCATTCACTTCTCCCTGACCTTTCCAACTCATACATCTCCCATAACTGTGCCAAACATTTCTTAAGTGCATCTGGCCACTCAAGATCCACCCACTCTACTGCTTTACACACTGGGCCAACCTAAAAACACACACACTATAGTGTTATGAACATGCACGATACATTTTACTTCATGTCACAGTTGCACATAATGTAAACAAACCTGATTTATACAGCCCACAAACCTTCTCCTAGTGTTACTGCCTTCTAATGCAACATATCTCCTCAGTTTTAGCCCATGGTCACTTGGCACTTCTCCATCGAGATCTAGGCCCTCCCATTCGGAGTCGTAGATCGTTTGGGGTACCTGTAGGTAAACGCAAAGCTGAAATTGAACACGATTGCATGCACATATGGAGCTCAGATCGAGAGATTTACCATTGCCTAACCTTAGCCCGAGAAAACAGAGGAACTCACATCATGAAAGGAATACTCGATGTCGGAGAGAAGGCTGTCGCTGCTCGACTGGTCATCCTCGTTGTTCTAGGATAGCATGGCGAATGTGTCATCACAGGCGACGGCGATGGCGTCGGCGTCAGAGAGAGAGAGAGAGAGAGAGAGAGAGAGAGAGAGAGAGAGAGAGAGCAACCCTTCTACTGCTGCAACAATGACTAAATTGGCATGTTACAATAGTTTAATGGATACCATGCCCTTTCCCTGGATTACTGTCTCCTGTCTAATATGGATTCTCTTCATACATTCTTATTTCAAATATTATACCTGTACTCCCTCTATCCCAATTTCATTGCCTAACGAAAACATACCAGTATATTACATCATCTAAAGAAACAAAATCATGTCAACTACAAGGTACTTATGCATCACTTGTTCAGTCATGGTTTCACAAAAGATTACATTACAATCTCTCAACAAACATAATCACATCATGGTTTCACAAAACATCACATTACAATCTCTCAACAAACATAATCACAGAAACAAGTATATTACATCAACTCAAGAAACACAATCATGTCGACTACAAGGTACTTACGCATCACTTGTCCAGTCATGGTTTCACAAAACATTACATTACAATCTCTCAACAAACAAAATAACAGAAACAAGTATAGTACATCATCTCAAGAAACATAATCATGTCAACTACAATGTATTTATGCATCACTTGTCCAGTCATGGTTTCACAAAACATTACATTACAATGTCCCAACAAACATAATAACAGAAACAAGTACGGTACGTCATCTTAAGAAACATAATAACAGAAACTACAATGTACTTATGTCTTATTACAACAACGATGGTTTCAGTGAGTGACATGTCCGAAAATCTCAACAGCTCGCACAACATTATATCGCAATCTCTCAACAAACATAATCACAGAAACACGCTCTAAATGCAACAACAGTCAATATTACAAATACAGGCAGGGGAACCCCGCGGTCCATATGACAAACCTAGGGTGGCAGCTCTCATCAGATCTCATCAACGTCGACCACCTCATTCTATTCATCCACTACAGGGGCCTCTACATCCACTATAACCTATTCAACAACATCAGAAATGGTACCAAGGAAGAACACCTTCCTGGTTCGCTTCTTTCGTCGCATAATCTGCATAAGATCTTCAGTATCCAAAACATCTATGAATTCCTGCTTCTTATGATGCCACCACCGGATTTTTGCCATCTTCTTAGGGCCAATACTGATTTCCTGGCCGATCATCTCTCGCATTTCATCAAGAGTTATGTTTTTGGAATCGACAGTGATCTCCACAGTACATGACGAAACTGGCTTATTAACTCCCTCATCAAGTTTTGCCATGTATGAATCCACCTATATGCGTATACTGAACTTATCTAGATCAACATCTATTGGTTCGTATTCTCTAGGAGCAGAAGCTCTGGCAGCAAGATCTCCAGCATCTGCATACATATCATCAATCATCGCTTCAACTTTCACCTTACGATCAGCTGCACAACACTCCCAAACCATCTAAAGCTCATGGGAGTGCTCAATTTGCTGATAGGTATCATTCATGTTGCGCAACACCAATTTTTTCCTCTGTCTAGAACCCTAGGGAATTCTAGCGGCAAGCATATCTACCAGCTGCAAAACAGACACAACCTCGTTGCAATTCACAAGCAGATGCACATCTTGCCCAAACACAACCCTCTCGCAACCAAAATCAAGTTTTGTAGTGTACTGGCGAACATGAACTGTGAACTCATATAGGTACCTTGTATCAAAGCTGTGCCTAATTTGATTAAAAAGGGGAACTTTTCAGTTCATTTGATTCTATTATGTCGTAACTAATCTACTTGCAAGACAAGGCACATATAAGAAAATTTTACCTCTTGCTCTTCTCCCGGGTTTTTTTCTTCGAGATCGGGTGCCGCATCCGCCCACCGGAGCCAAACAATCCGCCGCCGGCCTTGCTTTTCTCTTCAACCCGCTGCTCATAGGTACCTTGGGAGAAAAATCCTTGCTGGCCTCCTTGCTAACCGGGGCTGAAGACCTCGCCGCTGCTTCGCGTTGAGCCCCAGACTTTGCCCCAATGGAACCGAATCAGTCGGCAAGGTAGCTACAACCTTTGCCTTACAAGACATGTTGGGCCACCGCTGCCGGATTCAGTGTCGGGGGAGGGAGAAAAAAGTTCCTCCACCACCGGCAGATTCAGGGTCAGGGAAGGGAAGAAAAGGGACCACCGCCGCCACCCCCAGATTTAGTGTCGAGAGTTAGGAAAGTATAGTAATGGATTTGCCCGTACGACACGTGCATGGTGGCTAAGAAGAGTGACCGGCGAAGAAGGGGCATAACATGAACTAGTGTAATGGAATATCCTGACTTAACGGGCGCGATTTGAAAATATTGGGTTTGGCCATCATTCACTCGAAACACCCCTCGCAGGAATTGGCGCCCCAACTTTTCGAATCGTGGTGATTAAAATCAACTCGGGTACCGCGTTGCCTGGGCGCCCCAACTTTCGGGCCGCAAAATGATATTCTCCTAGTATAGGCACCTCTTATATGAGCTTGGCCTCCCAGCCATGGCCATCCACCATCCCGGGAACTGCATAAGTGGGCATTCATGATCATGAGGTTGCCTCCGCTTAACCTCTCTTCCGTGAGGGAACCCATACTAAGACACATAAAATTCTAGTTAAGCCCTACCCAAATCAGGTATTGTGGTTGTACGGTAAAGCTGGAATGGTATCGCATCCGAACCCAACCGTCAGTTTTTATTCAAAGTCAAGGCATAAGCCTCATTCAACATCATCTTCAAGTCATTGTGTTTCATAACCCATGTCAAAACATTTCAATAGAATGACTCATCATTCTAAGGTTTTCATAATCTTTTGCTCCAAGTGTTCCCATCTAAAGTGATTAAAAATAGTTTAGCACTAACAACTATCAATGAGGGTATCACTATTGAGGGGTGCTAATCAAGTGTAACTACCCAAGCTTAGTTCTATGCTCTTGATTGCATCTGTCCTATTTTCCACTAATCACCAATAATCAACTATTCAAGAAACTTTGATAAAGGGGAAAATTATAAAGCTTACATGTAAAAATTGGGATTGGTATAATCAAGGTTGCATCACAATAGCATGCATATTGCATAGTTTAGCTTGCATAGTGGATCTTGCATAGGTTAGCTTGCATAGTGGAGCTTGCCTTGGTTGGTACAGTTGTTGAAGTGCTCCTCTTCTTCTTCATAGAACTCTTCCTCCTCGTACCCCAGGGTGGTACTAGCGTCTATAAATAAATACGAGATACACAATCACCAAACAATACTTAGCTACTTCTATTTAGCACACAAAGACTCACACTAGATGATCTAGCATCATCTCAATCACCACATGAATTTGTGACATAGTCTTATTTATCTTATTTTGGAAATGCAATTTCTACTCATTGAAAAATACTTAAGATTTAATATTATCCAATGATAAAATATGGGATCATGTTGACTCATGTCATCACCACATATTCCAATACTTGGGAATGTGATTTAAAGTAGAGGGCATATATTACAAAGTTTAATATGACTATTTATATAATTAAAATGACTAGAATGACTATATAGCCATTCTTTTAATATGACCTCATGACTACGCATGTAAAACTAAATATTTTTACATATTCAGATAGATCATGGAAAATGTGATTTTTTACAATTGGAATCAACCCAAAAGAATTTATGGTTGATTTTAGAAAAATGTTTGAAGTTGGAAAAGCCTTTGCCTTGTTATTTTTGATGTGGGTGATCTATAATTCCAAAGTGTTTGAATCCAATGGGAGTGTTTAGAGATTTTCATTTCCTTTCTAACAAAATAAGAATCATGAAATTTGGTTCAGTAAATCTTCTTGAATTCAATTTTGAAGTCACCTACAGAATAGGGTTTTGAAATAAAAGAAAAATCCAGATTTGAATTCGTGGGCACGCACAGGAACGGTATTGGGCCAGCCCAGCTACGTAGAGTGCGTCCAGGGGGCTTCACTTGCGCTAGCCCCACGCGTCAGAGGCTATTCCTATGTGAAGTGGTACGCGCTAATCCTAGCTGCACGATTAGAGCACGATCAACGGCTCAGTGTCATCGTCTCCGTCGCATGGCGCACACGGGATTCAACCCTAGCTCTACGGCGGGGGTGGTCGGGGGCTTACTAGGGCTCCAGCTAGGTATGGCAGTGCGGGCGAATGAACTGGTCGACGACGACGGTTCAAATGGTGGTCGTGGTGGCTCCTGGGGCAGCTCCTAGCGCTGGCTCCGCTCCACCACCGCAGCGGCGAGCTCCGGTGAAATTCCGGCGCTGCTGGCTTTGCCTTGTTTCGGGGATGGGTCAGTGAGGTTGCTGGGGGAGAGGTGAGTCGATTGGGGTGCGTTTTGAGGCAACGAGGGGTCTATTTATACCCCAGCAAAGGGAGCATTGGGCATGGCTCGGGCTCGTCGGCAACGTCGTTACAGTGGGCTATGGTCATGGCAGAGGGTGTAGGTCGATGTAGGGCTCCTTGGCGATCATCATGTGCACAGTGGCGTGGCGATGCGCGGTCTCCATTGGTCGGGGACGTCCATGCCATCCTCGGGTACTGCAGGCATTCGTCATGGCGTACGGTGGTCATAGGTCGTGCGAGGTCAAGCGGGCATGTCTAGGAGGTGGCTAGCTCTGTGGCGGGTGCATTGATGCAAGGAGAGAGCAAGGCGTGATGTGGTTGCACGGGATTGCTCGGTGCTCTAGCGTGCGCGCGGCATGGCGGACAGAGAAAATGGGCGCGGCTATGCTGGCGTCTCCACGGGCTGGCGTTGGTCCAGGCATACACAGGTAGGTGTGGTGAGGTCATGGCTATCTCCTAGATGTCGTGGGCGAGTGCGGCGAGGCGTGTAGTGTCAAGTCCATGTCGGGTCAACATGGTGAGCTCGGGTATGGGCTGGCACTGGTCAATTGCGCGAGTGAGTGAGGCTCAACTGCACGGGCTGGTACTGGGGTGAGTGTAGGCGAGTAGTGGAGGCTGAGTGTGGTACAAAGATGATCACGAGATTTATCTAAACAGTGTGGAGTTGGTAGCTCTGTACTATGCTTGCTAAGTGTTCGATCAAATGGCCGCAAGAGAAATACATTTGAATTTTCAAATTCTTTTTGGTGGGTTTGCTAATCATAAGCTTGATAGTCTCTGGTTGCAAGGGTTTTCCATGTGGAGAAAGTTTGGAGGGTTTTGGAAAAATGGTATCTTGATGCATACACTAGATTCAATTTTGAAAATTCCCTCAAATGGATTTGAATTTGTTCTGGTAAGTTTTGAAAGATCACTTGTGTTCTTTGTCACTTGGTCTAGCAAGGTGAGAAAAGAAATGGAATTTTTTCTGTTTGAAATCATTTAATAGAGATGCCCAAAGTGACCTAAGTGTTAACATTTGCAAAAATGACCATTAGTTCATATGTTTTATATTGATTTTCTTTTGCTTTGGTTTGGTTTTGATTTGACCTAGATGATATTGTTTTGATCCTTAAACCAATTCTCCTCATATATAACAAACAAACATGGCATATCATGCATTCATACATCATTAACACACACATTCATAATTGTTTAAGATTAAAAATTTTTTTGTTAACCATAATTTTGGTTGATGGGAAATTGATATTCTCCTTTAATATTTCTGAGATGTTACAAGAGTTTATCCTTGAAGATACTTAACCCCATAGATGTTTTGATAGACTTAACGACACTCTTGAAAGGAGTTGTTTGATTGAAATGAAGTCTAGCAGTAATTGTAATGCATGCCAAAGCTAACCTTGTGGATCAAACTGTGGTACTAGTTAACAAGTTCTATGTTTCTCATGCACACCTTTGGATGGCAACAACTCTGCTACCCTGTGAATGATCTATGGTATAACCCTAGATTTCGGCTACGAGTTAAAGACATGAGTGGCATACATGTCAATATATGGGCAAAAGTATTGGTACTCTAAAAGTTTGTGCAAGCACTTCTAAAAGAAAGACTCAATGATCCTTGAAGAAGGAAGAAAAATATATATATGAAGATCCATAAAACAAGTCCCTTGCATGGTCTCGTTACTACTTTATGAATTTTCTTGAAATACAATGATTGGATTAGAAGTGTTTTGATAGCCTTGATTTACTAATGTGGGCGTCAATAAGACACTTCACTATTAAGCTACTTAGGACATGAAATCTCGTACTCAAATTATGCTATTAAAACATCCTAGTGTTCCTTGGCAAGCTAAGAGTTAACTAGAAGAATTGGATTGATTGTTACACTTCTAGTTATTTATACTTATAATAAACTCTACTTTGATTGTCTTGACTTACCGAAGCTTGTATATTATTCTTGTCATCTCTCTAACATTGATAATCTTTTCAAATGTATGAATTACTAGATGCATATGACTGCCAAACATAAGTGAATTCTTATTCTCGTTGTTTCAAGTTTAAACGTTGAATTCCTTATAGTTCTTTTGTTTCTTCTTGCTCGAGGGCGATCAAGGTTTGAGCTTTGGGGAGGTTGATGGCTCCAAAAATAGACATCTTCCACCGCGTTTAAACATTGTTTTTTAGTTAAGCAATTGACAAAAACTCTCTATCCTTTCCAGTAATGACTAATAATTGCAAAGATATGCAAACCGTTACTTTAATATGTGTTGTGCAGGAAATCACAATTTTTATGCGAAATCTAGAGTCATAATGAAGGTTTTGAGGAAGTCCACATGACCAATTAATTCTGGAGCAAATACCAGGCGTCTTTAGCCGTAACGACCACTGGTACGGGAAGGGCCCACCCGTACCGTCCGCCCATGTCATGTAGCGATGGCTTTGTCTTGTCAAACCCTAAAACTTTCGTGAAGACGCCTATATATTTTGAGGCCTCAACCGTCACCCAAAGGGATTCCATTCTCAGATTTCACCACAACACAACCATAGGAAATACACACTTAGTTCATCCCTTCCATCTTCCATCCCCTCCATTAGCCATAGCCATTACTTTTTACTTGAGATCTCCTTGTGATTTGGCGACCATTTGAAGAATATTTGATTTCAATCTAAGTATTTTGCATAATGTTTTCTATGCTTGATCTTATTGTTATGAGTGAGAAGTCCTCACGGGCTGCGGGTTGGGGAGAAACCTTGCAGTGACTATGTGCATCTAATCTATGGGAGCTTTGTGTATTGTTTAAAAGAGAGATTTGTATATTTTGTTTCTTTGTCTCTTGTCTCAATATTTGGACTTGTAGGTACCCAAGACCCTAGAGATTGATAAAGGCTTGAGGTGGGATACTGGGTTAGCGGCGATCTCATAGGAAACCAAGTGACATAAAGGTTGTACGGTCTTTGTTTAGCGACCCATTCGGGATCATAGCAACATCACCACTTAATTCTTTGATCTGTGTTTTAAGCTTAATAATCATTTGTATACCGGTGCTTCGTGGTGCACTCGGTTGGATTAAAAGACTTTTGCTATGCATGTTGCCTCTCAAGGGCTCTAGTATATTAGGATGTGTTGCCCAAACAAGATTATTTCTATTAAAACACTACACACGAATATGCTTATTATTATCTTTTATCCCATATGATGTTTAGCTGCAGGTGGATCTTCAACTCTGGCCTATCTCCATCCATTGATTCAACCCACTATAAAGTAAACTAAATTGGTCCGGTAAATGAAGGTAAAACAAAGAAACAAAGTCTTGTAGATGTGTCCTTTTTATTTCCTTTTAGCGTTGTTTCCCAAGGTTCGATTAAACCTAGGTATTCTATGGAAAAAGACTATTATACTACATCCATGAATCCGGATCGAAGGTATCACCGACCATGACGATCATGGGTGGTCTAGTGAATGGGGATCATGTAATAACTAAAAACTTTTTGGGTATAGTATTTTTAGTGGAGTTCTTTTTTAACACAATTTAAATTAAACTCATATAATTATAAGCTTAGTCTAAAATCCTTTTTGCAATTGTAAGTGTAGAAATGGTACTCCCCGATGCTTCTTTCCCGGTTGACGATTGGTTAGATGCTGAAAAGCTCAAACGTGATGGATCCAACTTCCCTGAGTGGCTTGTGTGTCTGAACGACCTCATTAGTGAGAATGACATGGTCAACTACATACACTACATGATGGATTTGGATCAGCCATATTTCTATGAGACCGCACAACAGTGGGAAGACCACTATTTTCATCGTGAGATGTCCACCTACATTCAAGTGGTAATGTGTTACGGGATAGCAGACGAACTACACCCAATTGTGGGTAATATTGACCGACATGCGATGTCGGGACATCTGAGAGCGGAGTTCGTGGACTAGGTGCGCATGTGGAAGCACGAGTTGTTTGGAAATTTCCTTTCCATGAAGATGGAATAACTCGCTTGTCTAGAGACTCACTTGGAGCGCATGCATGATGCGTACATGAGACTTCATTATTACATGGACCACTAGATGACCGGTTCCTTTGAAATAGGCATGTTGCTACGGTCGTTGTCTCCCAGCTACCAAGGGCAATTCAGGACTTGCATCATGAGAGGTGATGGGGAAACAAGGGATTTCCACGAGTTCATAACACATTTCAGGAATGTGAAAGTTGAACCCATTGCTGGAGAGGTCATCAATGACGAAGGTATATATGATATATAGTTTTATAAATGTTATAATCTTGTAAACACTTGTTGTAGTATTGAAGTATCTGATACTTGTTATGTTCTGTGAAAACAGGTCCTTCTACATGAGAGCTGCTTGCTGGAGAGGAGGTGATGTTGTGTGTTGATGGCGAGCATTATGATGATAGCCGACGACACTCTCCCTCGATATTTATAATTTAGTTTATCGTTTTGAATAATTATTGTAATCGATGGAGTATGAACTTTATTAGTGTATCTTGCACCTCTCAAGATGGTTATTCATATGAGTTTGTAAAAACAGTTGTTCTAATTTTATGAATAATGTTTATTCGTGTTCATATGGTTTTCGATTATGTGTGAATTATTTGTGTTGTAACACTAATTGATAATGCATGAACATTTGTAAAATATTGAAATGCCTTGGAAATACCCAACTTAGTGATATATTCATTTTGAATAAAACCATTGTTTAAAATTCAAGAGTTATGCTGATAATATGTGAAGATTGTATATATTTGATCTCTAGTCACATACAAATCATGCCCGCATTCGGTAAAATAACTGAAACACTGCGTATTGCAAAATACAAAGTGTTTGATGAATTGTTGAAAGAAAAATACATATTTGATGTACCATATTTCAACGAAGTGGTGATTATCATTTTGTAGTTGTTAATTTTGTAAAAGAGTTTACCAAATGAAACATGAGCATGAAGCTATTTGATGTGATCAAAGAATTTCAGTATCAAGGGGTATTTAAAATAAAGGAGAATCTAATTACTATGATTTGATCAATAGTAATGAAATTCGACATTATTAGATTGGCATAAGAAATTGTGAAGTGTGATGCATTCTGATACGTTGAAATGCAAAGCATCACAGTGTGATATGTGATATTGAGTGGGTTAATAGGTGGCACCAGATAATTCGTTGTAGTGTTAGTGTAAAGATCATTAGTTGGAAATAGCAAACACTCATTTAGAATGAAGTAAACCATCTGAAATTTGTGAGGTCAGCACCATATCGTGTATGGATTGTCGTGTAAGTTTTGGTCCTTGTAGAGTATTCATTGAAATACAAAGTCCATAGCTGAAACCGAAAGAAGGCAAAACTAGTATTGCTAAAAGTTTGCTACGTTCTTGAGAAAATATGTTCTCGATAATGTTGCTTGTGGAAGAAAGTGAAAGCACAATGAAGGTTCGTGACCTTGCATCAGAGTGTTGAAGAAGCACAATGGAACATGTTCCAGAGTGCATCTCTTCACATAAAAGGAAAGGATCAATGATAAAGATCATTGTGTTTTTCCCACTAGTGCTTTTGAGAAATCAAGTAGGATACGCAAATATGCTCTACACCATGTGTGGAGACATTTATGAATCACTTGTCATGTTATCAAAATGTGACATACCTACGAACTATAAAGGGAGTGATGGTAAACTGAAATTATGAGAAATCCTTGAAGTAAGTTTCACTTAAGATTTAAAAGTAAAATATTACTCAATCTTGTAAAGTAAAGGGGTTACTTGATTTTTTCGAAGGACCACAAGGTCATAACAAAAAAGGTGAAAGAGGAAGCACGGTTCACCACAAATTATGTCTTGGGTGCATTCAAAAGATTTTGATTTGGAAGTGCTGACGTCTAGTGATTTTCCCTTATAAAAGAAACTCTCAATCTGATAATTGATCAAGGAATTTTGAAGTCATTAAAAATATTGAGAAGATGTGCAATGTGCATAAAATTGAGTGGGAGCTAGAAAGTCTTGCTGAACTAATATGTGAATTACATATTTTTGAGTGGGACCAATGTAAGTTTCAAACACAAATATGTGGGTGACATATTTTGAGTGGGAGCTTAACGTGAATTCATATGTGTATATGACACATTAAGAATAAGGGGCTCAATTACTAATAAATATAGATTTATAAGGGTAAAGTTGAAAGAGAATATAATACAATATTATGTTGGAATGTATTTCTAAAAGAGATTCTGAAGTAGTTTTAGAATGGAAATTGATTAAGAAATGGCCCTTGATCATTCGAATTAGGAAAGGCATTAAGTGGAACATCAATGGTTGAAAGAAAAGGATGATCGTCATCCACTGTGTTTTGACATAGGTTCTACATTAGAAACCATGATGATAACTCAACATAATTTGATCTAAGATGAAGAAGTGATTAAACCTAAATCACTAAACATTGAACTGAGTTTGTCTATAGTGTCTAATGAGAATTGTAGACATGTTTCCAGATCCATGAAGGATGACATACCTTAAAGAATAAAGTGTTATGCTATAAGGGCATATGTTAAACTTAAAAGATTGGAAATCTCTGCATTGATAATGCCAAATTAAGTCAAAAAGGGAAGCATGGTTATGAATCGAAAATTGCACAAGGTGCACTATTGTTTTGATGACTACATTTAAAATAAAAGTATAAGGATACTACATGATGTCATGTATAATGTTGTGGCTAGAGAAGTTCGTCTTCTCACGAGAGTGTGTCCTAGGCCATTTTGCCCATGAGAAAGTTCGCATTGACTGATCTAACGTCACTGTTGGCTCATGTAAACCGACCTCACTTTGTTGTCATAACTACTACACATACATAAGATGTTATCATAAGATGATAAAGTATTAATGTCAATTAAGGTGACATTAGTAAGTTGCAAAGGATATGCGGGGTTGTAATGTCCATACCCTAGACTCAACCTCTTCCTTGAGCAAGCATGATCAGAAGTTCCAGGTTATATGGTGCCGATGATTAGTAAACAAATGCAGCTAGTTTATTTGTACTCTAGCGCGGAAGTGGGAGACTGTTGGAAATATGCCCTAGATACAAATAATAATATGAATTATTATCATATTTCACACAGTTTATAATTAGGTTTTGTATCATGCTATAACTATATTGAAAGGAAACGCCAATACACGTGTGATATATAAACAACTAGGAGTTTTTGGTGAATCTCTAGTCACGGGTTCATTGGTCAATAGATAATCAAGGTTTCCTGATCATGTGGCATTTATGCCAGTTGATAATGGAGTCACCTCTTTGTGAGAATCAGATGATGAACATACCCAATCTAAGCATCTTGACACGATCATGTCACAAAGTTCAAGTTACGATGATTAGGAAACATAGTGTCTTGTTCCTTAGACCGTGAGACCATATTAATCACTATCACCCTAGAATACCTTGATAGCATCAAACATCACTCAATGAAACAGTGATCGTAAAGGTGTGTTCAGGTACTTTAAAGGAGAATGTAGAGGCCTATCTATTAAGAGAGGGATTTTTCCATCTGCCTGATGGAGGGATACTCAAGGGCCCACTCGAAGAACTTATATCCATAAAGTTGTGCAACGTGTGACTAGGTCATGGGGATATCACTTGTCGAAACGAGTTAAGTAGCATTTGTCGGTAACGAGGTTGAACTTGACATGGTGATGTCATTGATCAAATCTCGGACAATGCAAGTATCGAAGAGACAAAAGGAATTGCATACTACATTCATGGTTCAACGATAGATATTTTGTGGAATGCGCAGGGGTCATCATGGGCGATAAAGTCCATGAAGGGCTTGGCCCATGCTGGGGTCTCCCGAATGACGTGTAGGCCTGAATGATCAGTTGTATCTCCTCCTGCTTGGCCGAGTCAAGCTTGTCGGGTGGCCTACCGGGTGGAGGGGTGGAGCCGGTAGTCCTTGGGCTGCTGGAGCCGGCTTGGGGTGTCAGGGCCTTCGACCTGGCAGTCCCCAGGATTTTCCTGGTGATCTCTTGGTCCTTGGAGCCAGCAGTCCCCAGGTCCGCATCTAGGATGATGGACTCGGATTCCGGAGACAACATGATGGAGGGCTTGCGCGGGTGGTCTAGGGAGACTCCAAGCGGAATTGCTTGTCTTTTAGAGCCGACTCGCACAAGCGCATCGGCGGCCTCATTGTTGGCTCAAGGGACATGGTGAAATTCACACCCTTCAAAACAAGCACATAGTAGTTGGACGAAGAAGCGGTATAGGGGCATGTTTGCATCCTTGGCATCCCAGTTGCCTGACACTTGCTACACCACTAGATCCGAGTCGCTGAAGCAAAGGATCCGTTAGATGCCAATTTATTTTGCCATCTTGAGGCCATGGATCAGTGCCTCGTATTCAGCAACGTTGTTTGCCACGTGGAAGTGGATCTAAAACACGTACTCTAGCTGGTCTCCTTTTGGAGAGGTGATGAAGATTCCGGCTCCTAACCCCCCGTGCATTTTTGAACCATCAAAATGTAAATTCCAATGCGTCAAGTCAGGAACCAATGGCAGGTACTAGGTTTCCTCCCACTCAACGAGGAATTCAGCAAAGGCCCGAGACTTGATCATTATTCTTGGTTTGTATTGGATGTTATGGGTGGTGATACATTGCAAATGTATCTATAATTTTTGATGTTCCATGCTTGGTTTTATCCACTTTCTTGTGTTTTGCCCACACTTTGTAGTACTTTTCATATGATTTCTTGGACTAACCTATTAACAAGAGCCATAGTGACAGCTGCCTGTTTTCTGCTGTTTTGGTTCCAGGAAAGTCAGAAAATGAATATTCTCGGAATTGTATGGGACAAAAGCCAAAGTGCCTATTTTTCCGGAAGTCATCACATACTAGAATACGAGACATAGAAGGACTGGGGGCAGGCCACACCACCTGGCCGCGCGGCCAGGCCTGGCCTGCGCCAGGGGATGGTCTGGCCGACCCCATCACCCCCTCAGCCTCTCCTTCCGCCCATAAGATGCCCTCGGGACGAAAACCCTAAGTACCTGATCAAAAATCCACGAAATATTCTATAGCCGCCATCATCTCCATCCCTAGATCGGGAGGGATCTGAAGCTCTCCCCGGCACCCTACCGGAGAGGGGAATTCACCCTGGAGGCCTTCTTCATCACCATGCAAGCCTCCGGTGTGATGCGTGAGTAGTTCATCCTTGGACTACGGATCCATGTAGTAGCTAGATGGCTGGTTCTCCTACGTTGTGCTTTCATGTTTAGATCTTATGAGCTCCGTTCATGATCAAGATCATCTATTTGTAATTCTGCATGTTGTGTTTGCGGGGATCCGATGGATATTGAGATGCTATTTCAGATTGATTATTGATTCTATCATGTCTTTGTTATTTGTGATCTTCCATGTGTTCCGTTGTTAGTAGCTATCTTGGCCAAGTTGATGCTAGCAACTCCAAGAGTTAGTATTTATGCTCGATAGTGGGTTCATGCCTCTGGTAATCTGGGGAAGTGACAGAAATCTCTAAGATACTAGATGTGCTGTTGCCACTAGGGAGAAAACAACAATCATTTGTTCATAGAACAATCGTATTGTTTACATTACACGCAATTCGTAAAGCAATAATCTGTTGCTTGCAACTTAATACTGGAGGGGGTTCGGATGATAACCTGAAGGTGGATTATTAGTCATAAATGCAGTTGGATGGCGGTCTATGTATAATGTTGTAATGCCCAATCAAGTCTCAAAGGAGTCAAGATCATTAGTATATGCATGTATTGCTTTCTCGATGTTTGTCAATTGCCCCGCTGTCATTTGTTCACCCAGCATGTTATCTATCTTAAGGAGAGCCACCTCTAGTGAACTATGGATCCCGGTCCTTTTCTTTTACATACAATCTACAAACTGTTTGCTGCTTTGTGTTTACTTTCTGTAAACTATTACTTTCTTCCATTCGATACATTTAATCCTTTGTTTTCAGCAAAACACGGTGAGATTGACAACCTCATCGCAAGTTGGGGACAGAGTTCTGTGGTTGTGTTGTGCAGGTCTCCACGTTGCTACTAGCACCGGTAGTGCGCCCTGCCAAGGCTCGGCTAGCAACACCTTTGGGGTGTTTCCTTGCTCCTACTGGTTTGATTAAACCTTGGTTTCATAACTGAGGGAAACTTGCTGATGTGCTCATCATACCTTCCTCTTGGGGTTCCCAACGAGCTCTACATCAACACTGAGCCATCAGGCGGCAAGCTCTATTTTCCACTTTGCCACCCGACCCGTGGCGTCCTTGTTGCCGATGATCCCAGAGAGTGGTGCCAAGGCCACCAGCCGGATGGAGTTCTATTGGAAGTAATGTTTCAACTTCTTGGCAGCCATGTATACACCGTATACCAGCTTCTGGTAGTGGGGGTAGTTAGCTTCTAGAGCGAGAGCACTTCGCTCAAATAGTACACCGGGTGTTGGACCGGCTATGCTTTTCCTTCCTCTGGCCTATCCACCATGAGCACGACACTGACAACCTGTTTGGTGGCCGCAATGTACATTAGCATTGTCTCCTTTATAGTTGGAGCCGCTAGTATGGGCGGGGAGGAGATCATGGGCTTGAGGTCAGAAGGCCACGTCCGCTTGATACGACTAGACGAACTGGTCGGTTTTCTTCATGAGCTGGTATAGCGGGGGTGCTTTCTTGCCCAGCCGGCTGACGGACCGACTGAGGGAGGCCAGGCATCTGGCTCACTTCTTCATGTCGCGCAGGTTCTACGGCAGCTGCATGCGCTCGATTACGCCTATCTTCTCCAGATTGGCCTCGATCCCTCGTTCTGAGACGAGGAAACCAAGTAGTTGTCCGGCTGGGACGCCGAAGACGCACTTCTCCAGGTTCAACTTCATCTGGAACCGTCAGAGGTTAGCGAATGTTTCCTTCAGGTCTTCGAGGAGCTTGTGTCGTTCCTTCATCTTCACCACAACATCGTCGACATAGGCATGTACATTTCTCCTGATCTGTGCCTACAGGCATTTCTGCATGCAACGTTGGTACGTTGCCCCTACACTTTTAGTCCAAACGGCATAGTGGTGTAACAGTAAGCCCCATACGGGGTGATAAAAGCCATTTTTATTTGATCCATGGGATTCAACTTAATCTGGTGGTATCCTGAGTAGGCGTCTAGAAAGGATAGTAGGTCACAGCTGGCAGTGAAATCGATCACTTGATCTATCAGCGGCAAGGCGAAGAGATCCTTGGGGCAGGCCTTGTTGAGGCTGGTATAGTCGACGCACATGCACCATGTCTTGTTCTTTTTTAGTACCAACACTAGGTTCACCAACCACTCCGGATGGTACACCTCCATGATAAATCCGGCTGCAAGGAGCCAGGTGATCTCCTCACCAATCGTTTTCCTTTTCTCCTCAACGAAGCGACGGAGAGACTGCTTGAGCCGCTTCGCATCCGGGCGGACATGGATAGACTGATCAACGAGCTACCTCGGAACACCTGGCATGTCCATGGGGGACCATGCGAAGATATCCCGATTCTCATGGAGGAACTCAACGAGTGTGCTTTCCTATTTGCTGTCAAGGCCGTCTCCGACCAGGACGAACTTGTTTGCCTCGACCTCATTAAGAAAAATCTTCTTGGTGCCCTTGGCCATCTTGAATTGCGTCTCCCCGGATGGCTTAGACCTGCCAGCCGGCATGTCAGCTTGCACCAGTGCCACGTTTTGCATGATGATGCTTTTTATTCCGTGATGATCATGGCCTCGGCTAGCTTGGATCCATTGGTGGCACACGCCATTGACCGCTTGTAGTAGTCGGCGATAGTAATCACTCCCTTTGGCCCAGGAAGCTTCATCTTGAGGTACGTGTAGTGAAAGGTCCAACTTTGGTAGACTAGACAGGGGTGAATAGGAGACTGCGAATTTTTAACCTTTTCTTACAAAATTGGGCTTTGCACAAATTAAGTTCTCAACTAGATGATCAACCTATATCGCAAACGATACAACAAGTAAACACGATGGTAATTGCAAGTAGTAAAGGAGAAGAACGAGTAAACCGATGAGGGGACACGGAGATGTAATTCCCTAACTCAGTTCCAAGGAAGCTATGTCTATGTTGGAGAGGTGCCAGGGCCACACAAGGTCACCTGAGCACCAAAAAGGCCTCACCTTCTTCTCCGATGAGCACCACCACAAAGGCCTCCTCACAATCCACTAACTGGTGACTGCTAGCGCATGGTTGACATGGGAGCTTCTTCTTCATCACTCCCTGGCAACGGTGCCAGAAAATCACTTGCTGGCATGTGGTTGACGTGGGAGATTGATGGTAAAATAAAGGACCGGGGTCCATAGTTCACTAGTGGTGATTCTCCTTAAGATAGATAACATGTTGGGTGAACAAATTACAGCGAGGCAATTGACATATACTAATCATCTTGACTCCTTTGAGATTCGATTGGGCATTACAACATTATACATAGACCGTAATCCAACTGCATCTATGACTAATAATCCACCTTCAGGTTATCATCCGAACCCCCTCCAGTATTAAGTTGCAAGCAAAAGATAATTGCATTAAGCATTGTCTGTAAAGTAAACAATACGATTGTTCTATGAACAAAGGATTGTTGTTTTCTCCCTAGTAGCAACAACACATCTAGTACCTTAGAGATTTTTGTCACTTCCCTAGATTACTAGAGGCATGAACCCACTATCGAGCATAAATACTCCCTCTTGGAGTTGCTAGCATCTACTCGGCCAAGATATCTACTAACAACGGAGAGCGTGGAAGATCACAAATAACAAAGACATGATAGAATCAATAATCAATATGAAATAGCATCTCAATATCCATCGGATCCCCGCAAACACAACATGTAGGATTACAAATAAATGATCTTGATCATGAACGGAGCTCACAAGATCTAAACATGATAGCACAAAGGAGAAGAACCAACCATCTAGCTACTACATGGACCCATAGTCCAAGGATGAACTACTCACGCATCACACCGGAGGCTTGCATGGTGATGAAGAAGGCCTCCAGGGTGAATTTTCCCCTCCGGCAGGGGGCCAAGAAGAGCTTCAGATCCCTCCTGATCTAGGGATGGAGATGACGGCGGCTACAGACTCTTTCATGGAATTTTGATCGGGTACTTAGGGTTTCTGTATCAGAGACAATATATAGGCGAAAGGGAGGCCGAGGGGGTGCCCTAGGCGGCCACACCACCCCCTGGTGCAGGTCAGGCATAGCCGCGCGACCAGGTGGTGTGGCCGGCCTCTGGCCCCTCTCCATCTCGTCTTCTGGCTCTGTGTCCCCCTCGGTGAAATATTGACATTGGCTTTTGTCCCGTCCAATTCTGAGAATATTCATTTTCTGACTTTCCTGGAACCAAAAACAGCAGAAAACAGGCAGCTGGCACTGTGGCATCTTGTTAATAGGTTAGTCCAAGAAAGTGTATAAAAATACTCCAAAGTTGGGACAAAACATAAGAAAGTAGATATAAACCAAGCATGGAACATCAAATTTTTTTGATACTGTCGTGCTGGTGTCACGGCAGATGCCATGGATAGGCTAAAGGTGGGGATAATATGCACTAGAGGAATCCAGGGAGGGATAGTGTGGTGATTCCACACACAGTTGCTTTGTATTCAATGGGTTTCCAAGGTTACAAATGCCCCTTGAGCCGTATTGGGGAGAGGAGGAAGAAGGAACTCTCTTACTCTCACTGCTAACTAGCTCTCAGGAACCTAGAACCAACCAAGTACAACTCAACCAACCAGAGATCAACCCCCTCTATAGATGCCCTAGCCCTCCTTATATAGGGGTGGCTAGGTCTCCATTTAGGGCATACGTGGAGGCATATTCCAAGGAATATGCCTCTTCCCAAAATAGTAAATCGACCGGGTCACTTTTCCCCATTGTAAGCCACGCAGAGGCTACGTGAGCCTCTGCGGCGCCAGCGTCATCCGACACAGGCAATGCCACCCTTGTCGGCCACGCCTCGGTGGTCCTAGCCTATGTCCGCTTTGCTCACATTCTAGCATACACTGACCTCCTTTTGACCAGCGAGATACCTTCCTTCTCTTGCAAGCCTGATATAACCCGGATCATGCCTGGTTAATCCAGCCACACCTGTACCTGCATACAAGTTAGATATATCATGCCAGCATACGACATAGGTCGGCCGGAACTTAGTTAGGCGGACATCCTCCGGTTCGGGTTACTCCGTGATTCGGCCTGCCTTGAGGTGACTCGGCCAGCACTTGATTTGACCTTGCCGTACCTCGGCTAACTCGACCTTTATACCTCGGTGTGACCCTACCCGGGGGTATCCCCCCAACATTAGTCCCCGAAGCTGGTGCAGTCTTAGCAGCTCCAGCTGCTAAGGCCACGGCAGGTTCAATTTTCCGAACCTTTTGCTCCTTTCTCGGAGTTATCTCATAGTCCGGATCCCATATGCTAAATTTCCCTTGGCACATTCCGAGTTTTCACTCACTGGCCGGGTCATCCTTTGGTTATCCGTGTTATTCTTCCTTCTCTTGTATGCTATCCCACGTGGAGGGTAATCATTATCGTGCCTCATTTTAAGGGCCTGCGCCAGTGACTGACACAGTTAATGTCAGGTGTTACTATTGCACATGTCACATCGCGTCTGTCTCCTCGTTCACTGTATCATAACGTCACGTCGTGGGATCTGCTACGCCATGTGGTCCTTCCTGTGGCTCGCCTCGGATTGGCTGACCCGGAAAATACACGGCCACACCGTGTGGCCTCGCCATACCACGCGATCCCACTACCCTAGCTGGGGAGTGGTTAAATAGGGGAGGGGCGCGCCCCTTGGTCTTTTTCCCATTCTCACACCCCTCTGCCTCTTCTTCTTCTTCTTCTTCTTCCCAGCGATAGTGTTGCCGCCGCCGCACCTGCTTAGTAGCGCGGCTGTTGCCTCGTGCCTTACACCTTCCTTGTCGCTGTTCCCTTGCATCTCCACCGCCACGGGTCCGCGCCAATCTAAGGTACTGCCCCCACCTCCGATAGGGCCGGTGAGGACAGCAACCTAGATATGATAGAGGAAGAGCTCGCCATTGTAGAGGCGGAGATGGAGGAGGGGGTGGAGAATGCCAAACGCGGCGCCTGGGCTGGCTCCTGGGTATGCCAGGACGACCTTCACTGGCTCTACCGCACGCGCCGCATCCTAGAGGGCGTCGTTGCCCGGCTCGCCTGCGAGGAGCTCGCACCCTCACCCAATCCCGGTGAGTTCGTGGTGTTCCTCTCCCACTTCTAGCGTGGGTTCGGCCTCTCCGTTAGCAATTTCTTCCATGATTGGCTCAACATCTACGAGCTTCAACCGCACCACCTTCCGGCGAACACCATCACTTCCCTTTCTTGCTTTGCCTCCACCATAGAGGGGTACGTCGGATTGTGGCCCGCCAAGGAGCTCTGGATCCGGTTTTTTGGTCTTCGCTGGAACGTGATTC
The DNA here is from genome assembly GCA_910589775.1 of Avena eriantha. NCBI lineage: Eukaryota > Viridiplantae > Streptophyta > Magnoliopsida > Poales > Poaceae > Avena > Avena eriantha. The sequence continues at coordinate 146,997,846 of OU342741.1, read as the reverse complement.
CGAATAAGGAGCTTGACCCAGAGGACAAGCAACTTACGCAGTTTGGCGCAGCTTCCATTTCCCCCCGGAAACAGTCCGTCTTTCCCCGGGTCACGGGGCTTGATTCTTGAAAGGGCTGGGCCCGAACCTTCTTTTATGTTGGAAATAGCATGAAGTAAGATCTGATCCGGCTGCGCCCCTACGCTCCGGGTCCTCCTAATCCGGATCTGTGGGGCCGGATCTCCAAGAAACCCACAGTCCTGGCGAACCAAGTCAACAAATGGTTTCAGGAGCTGAAAGATGCCAAGATGCGCAACGAGGATGCGATGATCACTTTCGTCCGCAACCAGATCTCCCCTCTCCAGGAACGCACACACAGGTTGTGCCATATGAGCTGGCGTCTTGACCCCAACCGGACTTCCTCATTTGAACTGAGCAATACCGAGATATTTCACCGGGTCAAGGCCCTCTTCACCATTGACAAAAACTTCTCCGCTGATTGGGAGTGGGGAATTGAACATTTCTGTCAGGATAGGCTTCCTCCTGTGGTAATTCTCGTGTTCCAATTTCTTTCTGAGTTATATTGTATGTCGGAGTATGTTGCTTATTTGATCTTCTTGTATTTCTCTCTCAGCTGTTTCTTCAGCAAACTCTCGAAGATGGTGCCGAGCCTTCGCTCAAATGGGCGAAGGATCGAGATGCCCCGGACGAGGAGGAGCCGGATCAGGAAATGTTCCTGCCACTCCCCAACGCGACCAAGCGACACACCGATAAATTCTCCTCCATTAGAGATTGGCCTGACGATGAAGATGATTCCGATGTTGAGGTGATGGAAGCATTTGACGCTGTCCCCCTTTCTTACGCCTATCTGGCATCAGCTAACCCGGGTGGGAATATTCATGAAGATCCTCCTCTTGCCATGGGCGAGCCTGTCCCGGTTGCGTCCAAGAAAAGGGAGCTGCTTCTGCTTCTTCTTCCGGGCCTCCCAAGCCAACCAAGAGGCAAAAGAAGTCCACAGACAAAGCCGCCACCAAGCCTACGACTAAGGCCATAACTCGGAGGGCTCGGAAGCCCAAGGAGCCATTAACCTCGGATGAGTAAGTTACTTTTCTCTCTATCCAACCCTTTGGTTCATGCTTTTCTTATGTTGTAAATTATTATTCGTCATTTGATTTGGCAGGGCTGCGGTGGAAGTCCCTCAGAGCGGATCAAGCATCGCTTCGCCCCTCCGGCATAGCCTTTCTCCCCCTCGTGGCGACGATTCACACCCGTTGAGCCCCATTCAGGAGGGTTCAGCGGCTGCTCCGGGTTCTAGCTCACCTCGTCAAGAGGAGGGTAACCTCGGAGCAGGGGGAAGTGGTTCTGCCGAGGCTGCGGTTGCTCCCAGCTCCTCTTCGGCTCAGCCGCAACCAGCCACTACCGAGGTACCTACAGCACCCCCTCCAAGACCAACATTAGCTCCAACACTAGTGCCAGCAGCACCAACTCTTTCTGCCTCGTCCGAGTCTTCCAAAACTCGGCGAGAAAGCACAACTAGCACCGAGGCTAGCACCAAGGTTGTGCCCAAGGGCAAATCCGCAGCCCAAACCTCAACTTCTCAGCAGCAGCCCAAGGGCAAGAAAACTTCTGACGCCACCAGGGCAGCATCTATCTCGGCTGGACAACGCATGCTTGCGTCTATGCTTCCGCAGAAGACCCATCCGAAGAAGGATGTTGCCCCCGAGCCAGCTAGCACGCAACTTGCGTTGCATACCAGCCCCGCTGCTGCCCAAATTGAGAGGAGGGAGGCCCATGCCAAGGGTTTAATTGCGCCCCATATGCTTAGTGGAGAGCGCTATCCTCCGGCCTTGATCGAGTTTGTCAATAACTGGAACAAGGTGGAGTTCGTCCATAACGACGATCTCCCGGAGAAATTTGGGCCTGCCGACTTTGCCGTGCAGATGAACACAGCCGCCAAGGCTATCAACCTTGCCGGCCGGATGATGGAGGTACACTACTTTATCTTTTCTTTAACAAGTACCAAACATTAGTGATATAACCATTAGTCCCCGAGCCTCCGGGAGAGTAACTTGTTACTCGGCCGGATGCTCCTTAGAGAACTAGCGTAACTCCTTAGTAATTTCGGATATGCACACACCTAGAGCCGGGTTAAGTTCCACTTGGCTCGTATTTTGTACACTTCGAATATGCACTCACCTAGAGCCGGGTTAAGTTCCACTTGGCCCGGATTTTGTATACTTCGAATATGCACACACCTAGAGCTGGGTTAAGTTCCACTTGGCCCGGATTTTGTACACTTCGAATATGCACTCACCTAGAGCCGGGTTAAGTTTCACTTGGCCCGGATTTTGTACACTTCGAATATGCACACACCTAGAGCCGGGTTAAGTTCCACTTGGCCCGGATTTTGTACACTTCGAATATGCACTCACCTAGAGCCGGGTTAAGTTCCACTTGGCCCGGATTTTGTACACTTCGAATATGCACACACCTGGAGCCGGGTTAAGTTCCACTTGGCCCGGATTTTGTACACTTCGAATATGCACTCACCTAGAGCCGGGTTAAGTTTCACTTGGCCCAGATTTTGTACACTTCGAATATGCACACACCTAGAGCCGGGTTAAGTTCCACTTGGCCCGGATTTTGTAAACTTCGAATATGGACACACCTAGAGCCGGCTTAAGTTCCACTTGGCCCGGATTTTGTACACTTCGAGTATGCACACACCTAGAGCCGGGTTAAGTTCCACTTGGCCCGGATTTTGTACACCTCGAATATGCACACACCTAGAGCCGGGTTAAGTTCCACTTGGCCCGGATTTTGTACACTTCGAATATGCACACACCTAGAGCCGGGTTAAGTTCCACTTGGCCCGGATTTTGTACACTTCGAATATGCACACACCTAGAGCCGGGTTAAGTTCCACTTGGCCCAGATTTTGTACACTTCGAATATGCACACACCTAGAGCCGGGTTAAGTTCCACTTGGCCCGGATTTTGTACACTTCGAATATGCACACACCTAGAGCTGGGTTAAGTTCCACTTGGCCCGGATTTTGTACACTTCGAATATGCACATGATCAAGTCAACTTTGATTTTCGTAGGTTACCACCAACCGCCGGAGCGCTGAGTTTCAACGCCTCTTGGACACACATAAGGCACTGCACTCGAAACATTCTACACTTCTCGCTGAGTTCGAGAAAAGGGGTAAGTTTTCTCCATAGCTTTTTTCCCATCTTTCTTTGTCCCCCCCCGAACTAATTCATCATTCGGGTTGCGCAGCTGAAGTGGAAGCTGAGAACACCATCATGCGGAAGAACTTGGATCAGATAAAAGGTAAGTCCATTTCGCTTAGTCTCCTTCTGCTCCCTCTCTCCTTTTCTTCTTGGCTTGGAAGATATTCATACCTCGGCTATGTCGGGTCAACAGACTATTTCAGCATCTCTTGAAGATAGTGTGCCCGTGCCTGATATGATGCTGCATTTTCTCGAACAAGCAAGGCAGCATCAGACCGAACTCAAGAAGAAGGATGATGAGCTCGCCCTCCTCCGGACCAAGGATGATGAGATTGCCAAGCTCAAGGCAGAAATGAAAAAGCTCAAGGCGCTCCACAAAGCCGAGATAGACAAGGTTGGCCAAGACTTTACTGAAGAGCGAGAACGTCTCAACCTCGAAATTGCCAAAGATCAAGAACTGCTGAAGGAGGCCGACATTAAGCTTGAGTCGGCAAATGCTGAACTTGTGAAACTCTGGAAGAGGCGTGACAACTGCACCAAGGAGCTGACTCGGATCCACAGCCATATTTCTTGTAAGTTCTTTTTCTTCAGCTGGCATGAGTCTCTCCGGGTCAACCTCCTTCACTTATTTCACTTGTCTTGTTTTTCCAGACAAATTTCCGGAGGGTGATGCCATCGCATCCAATGCCGTTACCAAGTTCCGCCAGCAGAGAGGTACTCCATCTGGTCCTGGCACCATTCCTCTTGATCTGGAGGATCAGATAGTCAGCTTGTCCTCCCGAGTTGAAATCATGAAGAACTACGGCAAGGATATCCTAAACGCAGCAGTCCAGATCTTCAATGCCCTTTGGCCTGGTGAAGACATTCCGGAGGGTTCCGCTTCTCTAATTAACAAGTTAATGGACTGTGAGACCCAGCTTGACCTCTGGAAGGAATCCGCCAGACATGCCAGAGCTGAAACCGTCCTCCACTACGTGCTCACATGGTATGAGAAAATAAATCTCAATCTTCTCGAGCGCATGCGCACCGGATTAAGGTGGTCCAATGACCCGGATTGGATAGCTCGGCGCAAAGCTTGTGCCCATAACCTCATTCAGTATGCCCCCATCCATCAATGGAACGAAGGACCAAGCTTCCTTGACGCTGTTGACGACGAATACATCGAAGATGGTTCGGGTGAAGATGATGAGGACAAAGCCTTGGACGTTGAAGAAGATGAAGATAATGTTGAGGCCGAGGCCGGAGTTCCGCCTGCTGGTGCCGAGTTACCTCCTCCTGCTTCTCCTTGATAACAAACACTTTGAAGATTATCAGATCCCCGGTATGCCGGGTGCAAATGTATTAAGCATACTGATCATATTTTGCTACTGAGTTGCTCGTACCGGATTAACTTGGGCGTAGTCCCCGAGTTTCATTTTCTTGTTTCTCCAATTTCTTGGCTCGGCTCGTGTCTACCTTGATTCGGTTTTATGACTTACGAGTCCGAGTTTCAAAAATTGACTTAACAATACTTAGAAACTTTAGGACTATCTCAAAACAATTCAACATAGCAAAAACAAGGTAAACACAAAGTTAGTCCAAATAACAAATGTTGGCTTGATTATGTTCTTTTCCTTAGTCGTTTTTCGTGTGCTACGCAATTCCAAACTTGTTCTCTTGCTTGCCATGAAGCCAAATCTTGTTGGACAACAGCAAGTTGAAGAGTTGAGCTTTTTGGTGCTCACACACTACTAATCCGGCTTAGGCAGAAGCAACTTAAACTAGCCGACATAAAAATTATAACTAGTACAGAAGACAACAAATATTATTAAGGCATCCCCGAGTTACTGCTCGAGGTGCCACCATTTCATTTATAAGCTCATTGCCGGCATACATACCGATGTATGAGAGACTCGGATACACACACTTCTTTGCTAAGTGTAGAACGGACGAAGTAGAGCTACATTCCATGGATGCTTAGATTCCTCGCCGGACCTATCCGCCTTGTTCTTCTCCTGTGGTTTTGCATCGATGAGATAATAAGAGTCATTGTGCAATGCTTTGCTCACAATGAATGGCCCTTCCCATGGGGGGACAACTTGTGCATGCCAGCAGTACGTTGTACCAACCGGAGTACCAGATCACCTTCCCGGAAGATTCGGGGGTTTACTTTCCAGCTATGGTAGCGTCGGAGATTTTGCTGATATATGGTGGATCTGGACAATGCTAATTCTCTTGCTTCTTCCAGCAGATCAACATCATTTTGCCGGGCTTCTTGCACTTCGGCTTCTGTGTATTGGGTGACCCTAGGCGAATCATGCTCTATGTCGGCTGGTAATACAGCTTCTGCCCCATATACCAGAAAGAATGGCGTATAGCATGTTGATCGATTCGGAGTTATTCTTAAACTCCATAGTACCGCTGGTAGTTCTTCTATCCAGCACCCCGATGATCTTTGCAGCAGCTCAATGAGCTGGGGTTTTATCCCGGATAATACTAATCCGTTGGATCTTTCCACTTGTCCGTTCGATGCGGGATGGGTTACCGAGGTGACGTCTAGTCGGATCTTCTTTTCTCGGTAGAATCGCGCAAATGCTCCTTCAGCGAAATTTGTGCCATTATATGTTATGATACTGTGAGGATAACCGTATCTCAAGATGATATCTTTGAGGAATGGCATGGCGGTAGCTCCATCACATTTTCTTATTGGCTTCACCTCAATCCATTTTGTGAACTTGTCAACCATGACCAAGATGTGGGTCATGTTCCCTCTTGTTGGTTTAAACGGGCCAACCATATCCAAACACCATACGACAAATGGCCAGGTAATTGGTATGGTCTTGAGCTCCGACATTGGCATATGTGTCTTGGTAGCATATCTTTGACAACCATTGCACTTTCTTACCAGATCCTCTGCTTGTTCTAAGGCACTTGGCCAGTAAAACCCATGACGGAAAGCTTTTGCTACCAAGGCCCTGGACGAGGTGTGATGCCCACATTCCCCTTGATGTATATCTCGGAGGATATCAAGCCCTTCTTCTGGGTCAACACATCGTTGGAGAATGTTTGTCACACTTCTCTTGTATAGCTCGGAATTGATGATCGTGTATGCCTTTTCCTTCCTCTGAGTTTGCCTTGAGAGCACTTCCTCGCTGGGCAAAGTTCCATCCTTCAGGAATTGAAATATGGGCAGTGCCCAAGCTGGTATAGCTTGCACTGGAAACACATCCTCATAAATTTCCACCCGATCCACCGGCATAACCTCATCCAGATCGTGCTGCGCAGTCCCCAGGTCTTGCGAAGCAGTCCCCGGGTTTCGTGAACTACTTCCCACATCAATGTCTATGGGCACATCTTCCGATTCCGGATTTGCTGGGATATAAATTGACTCGGACTCTGGGGATGGCCTGATAGACGGTTTTCTAAGGTGCTCTAGCGCTACCCCTGGCAGAATTGCTTGTCGGGTTGATCCGAGCTTCGACAATACGTCGGCAACCTCATTTTCCACCCGAGGTATATGGTGAAATTCGCACCCCTCAAAGTATCCTGATATCTTCTGAACATAAAATTTGTACAATGCCATATTTGCATCCAAAGCATCCCATTATCCGGAGACTTGTTGAACGACGAGATCCGAGTCATCGAAGCATTGGATCCGACGTATTCCAACTTCTTATGCCACTTTGAGCCCATGCACAAGTGCTTCATATTCTACAACATTGTTTGATGCTGCGAAGTGGATCTGTAGCACGTATCTCAGCTGGTCTTTTTTGGGCGAGGTAAGCACAACTCCAGCACCAAGCCCGGTTTTTGTTTTTGACCCGTCAAAGTGCATTCTCCAGTAGTTCGGATCTGGCAATGGTGGCTCATATTGCACCTCGCCCAATCCACAAAAAAGTCGGCCACAGCCTGAGACATGATTGTTTCTCTCCTATCATATTGTGGCGCATAAGGGGCTAGCTCAATTGCCCATTTTGCAATCCGTCCACTTGCATCTTTATTGCTCATTATCTCGGATATGGGGGCTTCACATATTACTTTGATGGGGTGCTCTTCAAAATAGTGCTTTAGCTTCTTAGCCGCCATATACACACCATATGCCATCTTCTGATAGTGGGGATAGTTTTGTTTCGAAGCTGATAATACCTCGCTCAGATAATATACTAGCCTTTGCACTGACTTACCCTCTTCGTCGGGCTCTACCACAATTACTGCCCTTACAACCCGGTTGGTTGCGGCTATGTAGAGCAACATTGGCTCCTTTGATAGTGGAGAGGCTAACACCGGTGCAGTGGCCAACATTTTCTTTAATTGGATAAATGCTTCATTGGCCTGCGACGTCCAAATGAACTTGTTCGACTTTTTCATTAGTTGATAGAGAGGCAGTGCCTTTTCTCCCAACCGACATACAAATTGACTTAAGGATGCTAGGCAACCAGTGAACTTCTGGACATCATTAAGGCACTTCGGCAATTCCATTCGCTCTATGGCTCGGATTTTAGTTGGGTTAACTTCGATACCTCGGCTGGAGACAGGAAATCCGAGTAATTTTCCAGTCGGGACACCGAAGGTACATTTCTCCAGGTTAAGCTTCATTCGGAACCTCCTTAGGTTCGCGAATGTTTGCCTGAGGAGCGTTTCGCTTTCCTTGGTTTTTATAACCACATCATCCACATATACTTGTACATTTCGGCCAATTTGGTCGTGCAAACATTTTTGCATACATCTTTGGTACGTTGCCCCTGCATTACGTAAACCAAAAGGCATGGTGCAATAACAATAAGCCCCATACGGGGTAATAAATGCAGTCTTTATTTGATCTTTCGGGTTCAGAGGTATCTGGTGGAAACCAGAATATGCATCTATGAATGACAATAGTTCACACCCAGCAGTAGAATCTATGACTTGATCTATCCTTGGCAGTGGGAATGGATCTTTTGGGCAGGCCTTATTCAGGTTCGTGTAATCGATGCACATACGCCAAACCACTGCCACATTCGGATCATCTTGTTTCTTTTCCACCAGCACCAGATTAGATAGCCAATCCGGGTAAAGCACTTCCATGATGAACCCAACTGCTAGGAGCCGAGCTATCTCATCTCCGATGACCTTTCTCCTGTCTTCGGCGAAGCGGCGGAGAGGTTGCTTCACCGGCTTTGCTCTAGGTCTCACATTCAAGGAGTGCTCAGCCAACTCCCTCGGAACACCTTGCAAGTCCTGTGTGGACCAAGAAAAAATATCCCGATTCTCACGGAGGAAGTTGACGAGCTCGCTTTCCTATTTGTCAGTTAACCCGACACCAATTGTTACGGTCACTGGGAACAGATCATCAACAGGCACTTTCCTGGTATCCTTTGTCTCTTGAAATGAGACACTTCCATGCGGGTTACTCAGCGCCGGCATATACTGCTGCGCGGATTGAGCCAATGCCGCCACCTCCTGGATCTTTCTCTTCTCTTGCGCAATCATGAGTGATTCGGCCAGGTTAGACCCGACTGACGCGCACTCAATGGAATGCCACAAATCCCCAGTTATGGTAATCACACCATTTGGCCCGGGCAGCTTCATCTTCAAGTAACTGATGTGAGTGCTTGCCATGAATTTGTTCAGGGCTGGCCTGCCGAGCAACGCGTGTTATGTGCTTTCTAGATTGACAACCTCGAATTCTAAATTCTCAGTTCGGCAGTTATCTCTCATGCCAAACAACACGTCAACCTAAACCTTGCCAATGGGTTCACAGGAAATACCTGGCACAATGCCATGGAAAGTTGTCCTTGTATCCTGGAGCATGTTCTCCGTGATACCCAGCTTGCGCATTTTATCCACATACATGATATTGATGCTACTGCCATTGTCAATCAGCACCTTTGAGAACCTTACATTGATGCTTGGCCCAATAAATGTTGGATCCAACACCAATGCATACGAACCAGGTCTTGGCATAAGCTTGGGATGATCTTTGACGCTCCAGGTAATTTCCTGATCTGACCAGGGCATATACCTCGTCACCGCTGGCATTACCGCATTCACTTCCATGTGTCGGCGCTGCAAGTTCTTTCTATCTGTCACTTCTGTGGTGAGCACACAGTAGCTCTCGTGATGTTCTCTGTACTCATTTCTCCCCTCATTTCTGGGGTATCTTTGATCTAGCTGATGTTGGTTTTCCACCTGATGTACTGCATCCCTTCTCTCATGGTTTTCATACCTCGGCGGAGCTGGCGGTAACATTAACTGTTGCGTGTTCGCTCCGGAGAGCAATTGCTGCCGGGGTAACTCCTGCCGAGGTTGATCATTTCGAGGTGCCTGAGCATTCCCCGAACCACTTTGTTCTATCTTCCTCATCCACTCACACTGCCGAGTTGTGTGACCTGCTGGGTTACTTGGATTTGGCGTGTGAAATTTACACGGCTGATCCAGCATTGCCTCATAAGTATACCTCGGCCTGTCTTTCTTCTCCTGCCACTGTCTTTTTTGTTCGGGTGTCCAAGTTTTCTTGCCATCACTCCTTGGGGTCCATTGCTGCCCTCCAGTTTTCTGACGTTGATTGCTTCCTGCTCCGGGTTGATCTTGATTCACAGCAGCAACTTGTTGCGAACTATACCGGTAATCTGGTCTGTCATCTCTTCTCTTACCCCGGTAATCATTCCGCCGGGATGACCCGGCTCCATCTCGCTGATAGTACTCCTCGTTTGACTCGTTTGACATGAGCCTAGGCTGAGTTGGATCACCCAAGGCATATGAATCAGCAATCCGGATTGTCTCTGCCAATGTAGTTGCCATATCCCTTTGTAACCTTTGCCATAGCATGCTTGCATATCTGCACCCTTGCGCAAACCAAGCTATGGCATGTGACTCAATTACACCCTCACATGAGTTTCGCACAGTGCACCATCGGGTTAAGAATTCCCGGTCTGTCTCATTTGGTCTTTGCTTGCACATTGCTAGGGTCTATGGTCTGTTGGGCCTTTGATACATGCTTGAGAAATTACTGACAAAAATTTCCTCCAAATTGATCCAACAGTTAATAGTTCCGGGTGGTAAATTGTTTAGCCATACTCTCGTTGGCCCCTCCAACATCTAAGGTACATATCTCACAGCCCATCTCAAGTTGCCTATAGCAATTTTTACCGCTGTCACGTAGTTAATCAACCAATCCTCCGGCTTTGTGCTGCCGTCATATGTCTTAGTGCCTCTAGGTAACTGAAAGTTAGGTACCGGAGGCTCCTTCATGATCCGGGGCCCAAAACACGCTGGACCCGAAGGACCTTGACAGTCAATTTGCTCCAACCTATAAAGTTGATCTAGTTTTAACCTGGCATCATCAGGCATCAAGTTCCTGCTTCCCAATCTTGACCCTATACGTGATGGTCCAGCCTGGGATACCCTGCGTTCACCATCTCCGAATCACCATCATTGTATCTATCTTGCTCTTGTGGAGCTGCTCTCTGTTGCATACCTTGGCCGGCACTGCGCTCTTGCCGTGGTATATTCCGCTGCTGCGGTTGCCCTGCACGTACCGAGTTGCGCTGTCCGGCATTACCGTTGACAATGTTCCCTTGACCGGCATTGCCTTGGTCGCGGTTACCTCGGCCAGCTTCACCTCGGCCCACACTTCGTCGATCCTCATTTCCCTGCACTGCTTTTCCTTTCCCTGCCCTTGTCGGGGCATATAGGACTATCTGCTTGTTCCTCCTAGCCGAAGTTACCACATCCTCTCTTCTTGGGCCCCCATGAGGAGATGATGCAGCTCCAGCGGATTTTTCCGGATTACCCACTGCCGAATAAACGATCTTGGAGGCCCCAACTCTTTCCGGGTTAGCCCTGAGCAACTCCTCATTCTGTCTGTTTGCAATCTGAACTAACTCATTGACCCTTTCCTGATGTCTCTGCCGGGCTTCACCCGTCAAACCCTCTAACTCGGTTGCAGCTGCATCTGCTGCTCTGAGGTTCTTTGCCGGGTACTATACTTCGGCAACCCCATGGACATACAGTTCTCTGATTCCTCAATTCTAGTATCACCCTCTTTGTTCATTTCACTCATGAGGTTTCTCCCCTTCACTTTTACAGCATCAACCTTATTTGCCTTTGCGTACTTACGCAGTGTCATGTTCAACGACTGCTGAGCCGCGGCTATCTTTTTCGCACCCTCTAGTATTTTCTGCCTAGTCTCCTCTAACTCGGCTTGTGCCTGAGCCGGATCTACCACTGCTGCTACGGGGCTTGCCAAGCTATCTATTGCCTGCTGTAGCACATTCTATGGCCTCTCTAGCGGAGGACCTCTACTTTTCCTCGGTGCCTTGGGTGTTACCTCCGGATCTGGTGCCGGTTCCTTGCTCGCGACAGCGCCAGGCGCAGTCATCATCACCTCGGCGCGGTCAGGGGAGCGAGTGATACGCGCCCCGCGAGCCACGCTAAGGGGTGGCTCGCCTCCCTTGATGACGTGCTGCGGGTGAACGCACGACACATTGATAGCGACGTAGATCTTGTGCGCGCCAAGCTTGACGAAGAGGCCGTTGCGCGGGAGGGGTCGCTTGCCGAAGCAGCCAGCGTTGTCACTGACAAAGTCCAGCGCTCCAAAGCGCTAAACAAGCCTGGAGACGATGCGTTCGCCGATGCCGATAAGGTTTCCCGTTCGGATTTTCACTCCTGCTAGCGCCGCTAGCCCCACGGTGGGCGCCAACTGTCGTGGTGGTGTCACGGAAAATGCCATGGATAGGCTAAAGGTGGGGACAATATGCACTAGAGGAATCCAGGGAGGGATAGTGTGGTGATTCCACACAGAGTTGCTTTGTATTCAATGGGTTTCCAAGGTTACAAATGCCCCTTGAGCCGTATTGGGGAGAGGAGGAAGAAAGAACTCTCTTACTCTCACTGCTAACTAGCTCTCAGGAACCTAGAACCAACTAAGTAAAACTCAACCAACCAGGATCAACCCCCTCTACAGATGCCCTAGCCCTCCTTATATAGGGGTTGCTAGGTATCCATTTAGGGCATACATGGAGGCATATTCCAGGGAATATGCCTCTTCCCAAAATAGTAAACCGACCGGGTCACTTTTCCCCATCGTAAGCCACGCAGAGGCTACGTGAGCCTCTATGGCGCCAGCGTCATTCGACACAGGCAACGTCACCCTTGTCGGCCATGCCTCGGTGGTCCTAGCCTCTGTCCGCTTCGCTCACGTTCCATCGTACAGTGACCTCCTTTTGACCAGCGAAATACCTTCCTTCTCTTGCAAGCCTGATATAACCCGGATCATGCCTGGTTAATCCGGCCACACCTGTACCTGCATATAAGTTAGATATATCCTGCTGGCATACGACATAGGTCGGCCGGAACTCAGTTAGGCGGACATCCTCCGGTCCGGGTTACTCCGTGATTCGGCATTCCTTGAGGTGACTCGGCCAGCACTTGCTTTGACCTTGTCGTACCTCGGCTAACTCGGCCTTTATACCCCGGCGTGACCCTACCCGGGGGTATCCCCCCAACAAATATGTTAGCAACGTATAAGTGACCTTGAATGCGCCAACTGAAACGTTTACAACAAGGTTGAGGGGAGACTCCACAACTCAACTCGAGGCCCTCAATGACACCACGAAGCTTCACAACAATTGTCCTAGCTCCGAGGATGCCCTACACCGTCTAGGGTTCCAAGAACCCAAGAGTAACAAGATCCACTAAGGATGGGTGGGGGAAATCATGATTCCATTAGTGGAAATATAGATCTAGGTCACCTCTCCCACTCCTCAAAAGATCAAGAAGTTTGAGTGGCTAGGGAGAGAGATCTAGGCAGTTGAATCTCTTGTATTAATGGAGGAGAGAGAAAACGAAGAGATAAAATAAGAGGAGGAAGAAGGGTGCCTTAAATAGGCCCCCTTCAAACTGAGTTATTGCTGCTCTCGTAACACCACCGGTACTACCGGTGGGGGACCGATACTTCTGGTGAGCATGCTTCAATAGTTTGAAGTAGCTCCCGGAACGGTCAGAAAATCTAGCTCAGCCGAGCGAGACTGTCTGACTGGTACTACCAGTAGAAGTTCCTGCCCAAATTTCGACCAATACGAAACTTCAAGACAGAAGTATACTGAATCAATTTTGATGCGTGGCAGAATTTCGATCAAAACTAGTGCCGGAAGTATAGTGACGTGAGGTTCCTGACCAGAACTACCGGTGCCTAGCGATAGTACTGCTCAAGGGAGTTGCACAGGTAGTGCTGGTTGGAAGTTCCAGTCAGGGGTGACCGAACCTTCCGACTAGTACTACCAGGCAAACTTCAGGTGTTATTTCCGACAAATAGGAAACTCTAAAATAGAGATTCCCTGAACATGAGCAAAAGTTCCACCGGAACTTGAACTAGAACTACTGCCAGGCCAACCACGTAGAAGACTGCGAGCGGAACTACTAGAGCCTGGCCGGTACTTTCGGTAAGGATAGAAAAGTCTCAACCACGCAAAAGATCACTCTCTCGCTGAAAAATAGGAAGGTTGTGGAAGTGCAAGTATGGTTTGTGCATGAAAATGAGATTTCCCACAACCTTCCTAGGTGAACCCCTCTTGATAGTACGGTCTCCTAAAACACAAAAGAGAGAGAAAGTGCAAATAAGAGACACCGTCTTCATGATCCTTCAAGAGATGAGTCCACACACCAAATTGTTCCTAAGTAAAACCTGCAACTTAGGCACAAGATTAAACCACAATTGAATTTGTTATCAACACCAAAATACAAAGATAAATCAATATCCTTTCAATCTCCCCCTTTTTGTTGTTTGCTGACAACCCCATAAGATTTGCATAGATAAAGAGAAAAACGGAATAACCTTTTGTAATGTAAGAGTAGCTCCCCCCTAGATGTGTGCAAGAGATGAAAGTTTGCTTATGGAATGCAACAAGCACACATACGGGAGAACTCCCCATTACCAGTACAAAAACAACATAAGTCCAAGGAAACAAAAGTAAGGGAGAGAGTCATACCTTTGCACCACCAACCATATGGAGAGACAATATATGAGAAAATGAGATTGCTCCATCCAATATAACCAACCACTAGAACATCACATAGATATCACACTACACAGTCTCAAACACATAATAGCACACATAACGGAGGTCCACAAACATACAGATAATAGAGGTCCACAAACATACATAAATAGAGAAAGTGTTCACGAGCATTAAAAAGATTAAAGGAAGAACGAGCTCGTGACACACGACCCATGCAAATCTAGTAGCTCCCTAACGGACAACTTTCTCCCCCTTTGGCATCAAGACACCAAAAAGGGATAAATCCACCAAAATACGTGCCCCAACCACCAACATAAGGAGGAGAAGGCTCGGGTTCCCATATGGCATTGTTCCAAGTGGGCAGAAGAGGGCCAGAGGCATCATCCTCATCATCATTGTTAGTCCACTTGCAATGAGCATTGATCCACTGATCCTTGGGAGTGGTGATGGAGCTAGAGTCAAAAGATACATCAATATCAAGCTTCCTCATGATGGATTTCTCCCTCTTGACACTGTGCCTCCGTTCAACATAGGCTTGGTACTCATGGTCTTGCATGAAACAGAAGGACTTCTTGAACATCTTCAACAACTTCTTGGCCCAAGATGGCTGACTCTCAAGTCAGGGTGGAGGAGAAGCCTCAGCATGATCCCCATCACTAGACCCAACATGTCCTGAAGCCCCATCACTGTCCCTTGCAGCCCTTGATGGCTCAATGCACGGCGCCCAGAAAAGTGCTGGTGCGTGGTTGATGTAAAGCTTGTTGGGAACCCCAAGAGGAAGGTATGATGAGCACAGCAGCAAGTTTCCCTCAGTTATGAAACCAAGGTTTAATCGAACCAGTAGGAGCAAGGAAACACGCCAAAGGTGTTACTAGCTGAGCTTTGGCAGGGCGCACTACCGGTGCTAGTAGCAACATGGAGACCTGCACAACACAACCACATAACTTTGTCCCCAACTTGGGTTGAGGTTGTCAATCTCACCGTGTTTTGCGGAAAACAAAGGATTAAACGAATCGAATGGAAAGTAAAAGTTTGCAGAAAGTAAACACAAAACAGTAAAATATTGTAGATTGTATGTAAAGAAAGAGGACCGGGATCCATAGTTCACTAGAGGTGGCTCTCCTTAAGATAGATAACATGCTGGGTGAACAAATTACAGCGGGGCAATTGACAAACATCGAGAAAGCAATACATGCATATACTAATCATCTTGACTCCTTTGAGACTTGATTGGGCATTGCAACATTATACATAGACCGCCATCCAACTGCATCTATGACTAATAATCCACCTTCAGGTTATCATCCGAAACCCCTCCAGTATTAAGTTGCAAGCAACAGATTATTGCTTTACGAACTGCGTGTAAAGTAAACAATACGATTGTTCTATGAACAAAGGATTGTTGTTCTCTCCCTAGTAGCAACAGCACATCTAGTACCTTAGAGATTTCTGTCACTTCCCCAGATTACCAGAGGCATGAACCCACTATCGATCATAAATACTAACTCTTGGAGTTGCTAGCATCTACTTGGCCAAGATAGCTACTAACAGCAGAAAGCATGCAAGATCACAAATAACAAAGACATGATAGAATCAATAATCAATCTGAAATAGCATCTCAATATCCATCGGATCCCCGCAAACACAACATGCAAAATTACAAATAGATGATCTTGATCATGAACGGAGCTCACAAGATCTAAACATGAAAGCACAAAGGAGGAGAACCAGCCACCTAGCTACTACATGGATCCGTTGTCCAAGGATGAACTACTCACGCATCACACCGGAGGCTTGCATGGTGATGAAGAAGGCCTCCAGGGTGAATTCCCCTCTCCGGCAGGGTGCCGGGAAGAGCTTCAGATCCCTTCCGATCTAGGGATGGAGATGACGGCAGCTACAGACTCTTTCGTGGATTTTTGATCTGATACTTAGGGTTTACGTCCCGAGGGCATCTTATAGTCGGAAGGGGAGACCGAGGGGGTGCCAGGGGCCACCACACCACCCCCTGGCGTGGGCCCAGGCTGGCCGCGCGGCCAGGTGGTGTGGCCGGCCTCTGGCCCCTCTCCGTCTCGTATTCTGGCATCTGATGACTTCCGAAAAATAGGCACTTTGGCTTTTATCCCGTCCAATTCTGAGAATATTCATTTTCTGACTTTCCTGGAACCAAAAACAGCAGAAAACAGGCAGCTGACACTTTGGCTCTTGTTAATAGGTTAGTCCAAGAAATCATATGAAATGTACCCCAAAGTTGGAACAAAACAAAAGAAAGTGGATAAAAATTATAGATACATTTGCAATGTATCAACATCCCCAATCTTAACTCCTACTCGTCCTCGAGTAGGTAAGTGATAAAAAGAAAGAACAATTTTTGAGGTGACATGCACCATCAAAGACTTGATTAAAGTATTTGTAACACATTCAAAGCTGGGATCATAGTACTTCAATCATAACATGAAAGACAAAGTTCTAGCAATAAGCAAAGAAACTATGTTGCAACATGAGAAGGCACAAACAAAATATTCATGAATAACAATGATTTGCAAGATGTTTGTTTGTTTCACATAAAGAAAATATAGCATAAAAAGGAAGTAGGGATTCAAGTCTCATAAAGAGCTTCAAAAAATTATGGTACTTATAGCTTTCAACTCTCATTGCGCCTATCATAAGCATCTTTAAGGTGATTAAGGTTAGAGTGACACAACTAAGAGGATATGCTTGAAAAGTTATAAACCGAAATCTCAGGCCCCTTACTTACGAAGACCGATCCTCATGCTACTCAACTTCAGTCATGAGTAATCTCTTGTCATTGTAAGTACATGTGTATCATTAAGAACCGCCAACGGGGTACCCCTTGCACATGATACAGGAGCTTTCCCATAATTGAAATCACAAGGCAAGCAGACAATGAGCATCTCAGCGATCTTTTTATTTGCTATTTGCATAGGTTTTTATTGAGGATGCTTCATAGAGTGCTCATTATGGTGATGCTGCAAGTTTCCACCATGATTAGGCATGGTTTAGGCTAGCGGCCCAGGCATTTCTCTAACACACATACAAACTCCATGATCTTACAAGTTCCACTTTTATTTCACACCGCTGGGATCCGTAAGCAAAAAAAAATGATATCAACGGGGTACAAAGTACAAGTGCAATATTGAAAGCGTTCCCCATGAAATATGGTTCTGCTAATTTCAACTTATAAAGCGCAAGCATATACGCAACAAAGAAGTACCCAATGGTTTAAGTTTATTAGATGCAAAAAAGTAAAGTGTGCCATCAAGTTCGTGAGAGCTTTAATCACTAGTTTTCTCATAACAAGTTTAATTTGGAAGGTAAACAAAAGCATGAATATACTTGGAATAGCATAAGCTAGTAGGTAGGTATGGTGGACTCTTTGGAATAAGTTGGTTTAGGGAGTTGGATGCATGAGTGGAACTCATACTTGGTTGTGGAGGCTAGCAAAAGACTGGGAGCGACAAACTAAGAGAGCAATAATGGCCATAATCATGCAGAGCGACAAAATATCATTGATCAAAGCATAAACTGATACTAAAAGTTGAAAACTAAAGGATCATAAAGGCTATGGTGACTTGAGATAGTCATAACATGGTGTGAGCATGCGCCAAGTCAACCCAAATAAAGCATCAAAGGAGAATACCACTATACTATGCTTTAATATGCTAAAACAACGCATGATTCATCCAAGGCACATTAAGAAATCTCAATTGTTTATAACAAATCATGCTACAACAAAGAATACTAAGCATAAAGCCAAAACAATATCAAGCATGGCATGACAAAGCATAGGCCACAGTCAAAAATGAGCTCTTTTTACCACATAAGCATGAACTTTCCTACTCTTTTCCAAACCAAACCAAACTATTTGCAAACCAACGTATGAACGAGGGGGTCCAAGCAATTTATTCACAAAACTAAGCAAACCAACCAAACAAAAAACCAAAACGAAAACGAAAAAGAAGACGCTCCAAGAAAAACACAACTGTGCATGAAACAATAAAAATGAAGCGTTTGGAAGAAACCTGGGATTTTAATTGATGAGGAAGGGGATGCCTTGGGCATCCCCAAGCTTTGACGCTTGTAATTCTTGGATATTTCTTGGGGTGACACATGTGGCATCCCCAATCTTGAGCTTTAGTCCATCCTTCATCTCATTACTCATTCCTTCCATACACTTGAAAATTTTCCTTCATACAAAACTTCACACAATCTTTATTAGCAATATTAGTGCACTCAAGATAAATAAGTCTTAAGGTTCAGTTCTAACACCAAATAAACTTCCATTAGAACACTATCTACTGTAACACTTCCCTCAAAAATCTCAATTCCCCAAAAGAACTCAAGAAGGAACCAACAAGAAGCAAATGTAGAAAATGGCAGAAATCTGTCAAAATAGACCAGCAGGTAAAGACGAATTTTTTCGAAGACCTGCTGTTACTCACATCAAAAAGTGTTGAACTAACGAAAGTTAGATAACAACCTGGGGCAGAAGCACAAAAATTCACGCCTCAAAAAGACGTTCAGAGTTTTTACACGAATTTTTACGGTGAAGCACATAAATCTGTTTCGGGACAGCAACTTCCCAATCATTACTTCTCTCTCATTAGAGGTTACTCTTGGCACAAAAAGCAAATAAAAAGGATAAGGAGCGGTTATTAAAGAGGTAATAACTTCCAAGACTCATCTAAAACTTTTGGGTTATCTCCCAATAAGTACTTTCCTTTAATGCCTTTAAGTAAGGCATAAGGAGCAAAGAAAGAATCAAGTGTTCTCAAATGAAGAAGCATTAAGATCAATACCAGAAATATTCTCAAGAAGGCAAGGTATATCATCCAAATAAGTTCGAGAGGATCCTCTCTCAATGCTCTTAGGTTCACTATTCTTATCAAAAGGGTTTGCAGGAACAATCCAATCAAGATTCTTTTCTATGGCATCATGTATTGCTACTAGTTTAAAGGGTATTGGTATCTTAGGTTCCTCCCCATTAGGTTCGGTTTTGTTCATATTTTCTCGTGTACCAATAACATCTACACATGAGCCTAGCATATTGAAACATTCAAAAACTTTTCTAGCTTCCTTGGCAACATCATAGAACTCCTTAAACAAAGTTTCTAGAATAAAATCCCTCTTTTCAGGGTCCTCAATTTCTTTAAGCTTAAGAAACATTATTTGCATTAAGGGATTGAGGTTACCAAACCTAGCTTCTAACATGTGAATTAAAGAAGCTGCAGCAATCTCATAGTTTGGAGCAAGTTCTGCAAGGGATCTATCCTCATGTTTGCTAACATGATTAAAGAATTCTTCAATATTATCTTTCCCAATTATAGAACCACTACCAATTGAAAGGTCTTTCAGGGTGAAAGTAGGGATCAACATGGTGAGCTAAGGAAGAGGAGACAACTAAAGGAGACTTAAATTTTTTGTGTTTTTGAAATAAGAAAGAAAACTAGTAAAACTAAATTTTTTGTGTGTTTTTGATAAAGAAACAAGCAAACAAAGCAAAAAGAAACTAAGCAAAACAAAAATAACAAAGTAAAGAGATTGGCTATGAGGGACTCCCCTTGTGAAGATGTCCTTGACTCCCTGGCAACGGCGCCAGAAAAATGCTTGATGGCTCAATGCATGGTGCCCAGAAAAGTGCTGGTGCGTGGTTGATGTAGAGCTCGTTGGGAACCCCAAGAGGAAGGTATGATGAGCACAACAGCAAGTTTCCCTCAGTTATGAAACCAAGGTTTAATCGAACCAGTAGGAGCAAGGAAACACCCCAAAGGTGTTACTAGCTGAGCTTTGGCAGGGCGCACTACCGATGCTAGTAGCAACGTCGAGACCTGCACAACACAACCACAGAACTTTGTCCCCAACTTGCGATGAGGTTGTCAATCTCACCGTGTTTTGCGGAAAACAAAGGATTAAACGTATCGAATGGAAAGAAGTAAAAGTTTACAGAAAGTAAACACAAAATAGTAAAAGATTGTAGATTGTATGTAAAGAAAGAGGACCGGGATCCATAGTTCACTAGAGGTGGCTCTCCTTAATATAGATAACATGCTGGGTGAACAAATTACAGCGGGACAATTGACAAACATCGAGAAAGCAATACATGCATATACTAATCATCTTGACTCCTTTGAGACTTGATTGGCCATTACAACATTATACATAGACCGCCATCCAACTGCATCTATGACTAATAATCCACCTTCAGGTTATCATCCGAACCCCCTCCAGTATTAAGTTGCAAGCAACAGATTATTGCTTTACGAACTGCGTGTAAAGTAAACAATACGATTGTTCTATGAACAAAGGATTGTTGTTTTCTCCCTAGTAGCAGCAGCACGTCTAGTACCTTAGAGATTTCTGTCACTTCCCCAGATTACCAGAGGCATGAACCCACTATCGAGCATAAATACTAACTCTTGGATTTGCTAGCATCTATTTGGCCAAGATAGCTACTAACAACAGAAAGCATGCAAGATCATAAATAACAAAGACATGATAGAATCAATAATCAATCTGAAATAGCATCTCAATATCCATCGGATCCCCGGAAACACAACATGCAGAATTACAAATAGATGATCTTGATCATGAACAGAGCTCACAAGATCTAAACATGAAAGAACAAAGGAGGAGAACCAGCCATCTAGCTACTACATGGATCCGTTGTCCAAGGATGAACTACTCACGCATCACACCGGAGGCTTGCATGGTGATGAAGAAGGCCTCTAGGGTGAATTCCCCTCTCCAGCAGGGTGCCGGGAAGAGCTTTAGATCACTCCCGATCTAGGGATGGATATGACGGTGGCTACAGACTCTTTCGTGGATTTTTGATCGGGTACTTAGGGTTTACGTCCTGAGGGCATCTTATAGTCGGAAGGGGAGACCGAGGGGGTGCCAGGGGCCACCACACCACCCCCTGGCGTAGGCCCAGCCTGGCCGCGTGGCCAGGTGGTGTGGCCGGCCTCTGGCCCCTCTCCGTCTCGTATTCTGGCATCTAATGACTTCCGAAAAAATAGGCACTTTGGCTTTTGTCCCCTCCAATTCCGAGAATATTCATTTTCTGACTTTCCTGGAACCAAAAACAGCAGAAAACAGGCAGCTGGCACTGTGGCTCTTGTTAATAGGTTAGTCCAAGAAATCATATGAAATGTACTCCAAAGTTGGAACAAAACACAAGAAAGTGGATAAAACCAAGCATGGAACATCAAAAATTATAGATACATTTGCAATGTATCAGCCCTCAAAGAAGAAGCATCCCTTTCAGCTTGAGACCAGGGTTTCTCATGCTTCATAACACAGAGAGTCTTATCCTCATGGATAGTGTAACCCTTTCTAGAAAGCGCGAGCAGGTGACCTCCTCCTACTTGGCATTGATAAGAGTCTGAATCTATGTGGCACAGGGATATGACCTCTTCTCAATCAGAGCAAGCCAAATCTCTTGGAGTAGATAATCCATAACATCAAAACGCTCCGCAGAATCTCTATGGTGATAAGTCTTGTACATAAGATCAATCTGGAAGGCATGAAGCTGATCAAAGTTACCTGCCTTAGGAGCAATGGTGTTCAGGTACACTCTATGCATGATGTCATAGGTAGGAAGGAGATGAGCCACCTGACCATTCACACCCCAGCCTTCAATGTATAGAGGCTCCAAACCTTCAGGAGCAGATGCCTTGGACTCGTGGACATGCCACTCATTTGCACGCTTGCCTTGCTGAATGGGATAGCCAAGAAGATTAGCAAACTCAGACAAGTTGGGGGATAGAATCCTGTCATGAGTCATCCACTTCATAGTTCTATCCTTGGGATTAGTATCAATGTAGAGAGTGGTGTAGAACTGAGCAATGGCCCTCTCAGCATAATCCTGACAATGCTCTATGAGTTTGATGAGCCCAAAGCTTATGCACATGTCAAGGGCTTCATGAAAATATGCAGGCTTGCTCTCCATGTGAGCCACGTTGATGTGCTACTGGGGGCGATATTATTCTTCTTCTTGGAGGCGTACACTTCAAGATAGATCTCTTATTGACGCTTGGTATAGAAGAAATGGTCTTGAGATAGACGATCACGGGGAGCAGCATAGGGATCTTGCTTGCGAAACTGCTCATAAGCTGCCTGAGGCCATGAAGAGATCTTCTTCTTGGATGAGTCATGCCATGTAGTAGTTTTCTTCTGGGAAGCCACAACGGGCTTCTTTCCTTCAACCTCGACAGCACGGCGCATAGCAGCTGCTCTCTAATAGGCAGTTGATGACCCATAAGTATAGGGGGTGTATCGCAGTATTTTCGATAAGTAAGAGTGTCGAATCCAACGAGGAGCGGAAGGTGTTGGCTAGTGGTATGGATCAGGAATTCTCTACAAATACTTAGCAAACGTATTTTTAGGGGTTTTCGATAAAGCAAGTAAACAAAGTACGAGTAAATAAAATACAGTAGGAATAAATGCAGCAAGTGGCCCAATCCTTTATGCAGCAAAGGACAAGCCGGTTGTATTTCTATAGATGACCAAACGTTCTCGAGGACACATGGGAAGACTGTCAAGTGCTTTCGCTTCATATAGTCGATTAATCCTCTCTAGCTTGCTAAGTGTTGTGTGGGTGAACCTGTGCTAATGTACCACCCCATCTAAGACTAAATACATACTTGTGATTATACCCCTTACAAACATCCGTAAGTACAAGAAAGTAATTAAGGTAGAAACCTAACCACAGCTTTAAACTCTAAGACCCTTACGTCCCTTGTGCAATGGTTTCCTAACGGGGGTTTAGGTTTCTGTCACTCCGGCAACCCCTACGATTAGTAGCCAAATACACAATGCATTCCCCTAGGCCCATATAGGTGAAGTGTCATGTAGTTGACGTTCACATGACACCACTAGAAGAAGTACACCACAACTTAAATAACAATCTATTGAATCTTTCTCAATGCAACTCCACTACTAACAACAAGACTTCTCCCATGTCCTCGAGAACAAAACGAACTACTCACAAGACATCATATGGATCATGATCAGAGATGGAATAATGATGTATAACAATCTGAACATAAACAATAATTCGATGGTTCACTCAATAGCATCAACTACAAAGAGTAATCAACACCGGGAAAGTTTCCCCTATGAACTATGCAAGATTCAACCAATTGTTACAGCAATATGGAGATGGTGATGAGGGTGCTGATGGTGATGATGGGGGTGATGATGATGATGATCCCGATGAAGTCCAGCTTGATGGTAGTGTTGATGGCGACGATCTCCCCTCTCCGGGAAGGAATTCCCCCGCCAGAAATTTGTTTGCCGGAGAGATCTTTCTCTCTCGGTGTTTTCCGCCCCGCAGAGGTGGCGAAATCTTTCTGTGGTCGCTCTCCAAGTCTTAGGGTTTCGTGGGGATGATATACGCCAGAGGGGAGAGGCTGGAGTGGGCCAGGGTGGCCACACCACTCCCAGGCACGGCCTAGGCCTGCCCGCGCCATGGGGTGGTGTGGTCCCCCTATGGCTCACCTCCACTCCATCTTCTGGCATCCTGAGTCTTCTGGAAAAATAGAATTTTCCATCTATTTTCCCGGATTTTCTTATCTTCACGAATTTTGCATCCAAACAGCACCTTTTCCATCAGAATCCTGACTGCAGCGGTCCATGCTCCAAAAGTCATCAACCATGCAAAAATAGATGAAATAACATAAGTATCACCTCTCAATACGAAATATATCAATGAATAATAGTGAATAAGACGTAGAATAGTGATGTAAAATGGACGTATCAGCAGTCTGGCTAGACAGACACACAACCTCTAGATCATCCTCATCAATCTCCGGCGGAGCACTAGAGAACGCATGGGACCGCTTGGAGCCACCACGGGAAGAACCTTGCCCTGAGAAGAAAGCATAAGGTAGGGAGGGAATGGTGGGAGGGTAAGTGCACAAGTTTGAAAGAAAAAAACAAATATAGATTGAAGAAATACAGAAAATGAATCCTGACAGGGTGCACCGGAAGTTCCGGTGAGCCACCAGAACTACTGCTGGTGGTTAGACCACTGGAAGTACCGGTCGTGCCGCACCAGTAGTACCGGTGAGGGCACAAACAGAGCAGTTCATCGGATCAGACGGGCACCCAAGTACAAATTCATCCAATGTATTGGGTCAATCTACCAGGGTAGGGAACTCTAGGCCTACCACGATCTCATTAGATAGTTCTAGCAAAATATATAGCCCTAGACATGGCATGCCCTAACTCAAGCATTTGGATGTGAAAGATCTCCATGAATGGAGGGAGTGAGGGGAAAATACCAGAGTCCATGGTGGGAGATCGAGGTAGGGAAGGTTCCCACGGAGAAAATCTGAGAAGGGGTGGCCAGAATCGGAGGTGCTGGCGGCGCCTCCATGAAAAACGGCTCCTGTCGGCGGCTCCTGTATGCGACGGGTCGAGGGAGAGAATGGCGAAGAAGACACCGTTGTATCCCCCGCCCATGACTTAAAGGTTGATAGTCAGATCGGTAGTACCGTCCAGGGACGAAAATACTGGTGACATGAATAGTTCAGACCCAGGCGATAGTACCATTCCAGGGAGAACTTCTAGAGAAATTCTCCTAGGATCAGTACTACCGGTGCTGGCCAGAACTTCCGGTGCTCCCAGGAATTTTTTTCCATGTTTATAAAATGGCAAGGAATGAACTTGTGCAAGAGATGGAGGGTTTTCGGGGAGGAACATAGGCTTGGGATAGACAACTCAAAATGTGGGCCAAACAACACCCAATAACGAACGAACAACACCAAGAACAAAATGAGAGAAACAAACACGAAACAAACAAATAATGAAAGCACACAAAAGGTCAGTGGTCGAGGCCACCATATATGAGTAAATTTGTCTTGACACTACAAAGATATATCTTGGGTTCATTACCAGAACTCATCATTGAAGCTCATTTTGTCTCCTTGAGAGGCCATAGAGAATGAATACATTAATGTGTGCATAATAGGGAGAGTGTTGGTTCATATGAGGAACTACACTCCCCCTAAGTCCATGCCTACATCCAAAAAAGATATGCGTTGACACACGGGTAAGTGTGCAAGTCACTGAAGCCACATTGCTCGAATCAATGATATTTAGCTTATGCCTTAACTCTCAGAACCTTGCTTCATCAAGAGGCTTCGTGAAAAGATCCGCTAGATTGGCCTTGGTAGGAACATACTCCAAAGAAATGTCTCCTCTTGCAACATGATCCTGAATGAAGTGATGACAAATCTCAATGTGCTTGGTTTGGTTGTGTTGCACCGGGTTGTGAGAAATGGCAACGGCACTCTCATTGTCACAAAGAAGGGGCACCTTATTGAAAGATATACCAAGATCCTTTAAAGTTTGCTTCATCCATAGCAATTGAGCACAACAACTTGCAGTGGAGATGTACTCGGCTTCTGTGGTGGACATAGACATGCAGTTTTGTTTCTTGGAGGACCAACATACCAAGGATCTTCCGAGAAATTGGCAAGCTCCATAGGTTGACTTCCTTCCCACCTTGTCTCCCGCCCAATCCGAATTCGTGTATCCAATGAGGTCAAAGCTAGCTACCTTGGGGTACCACAACCCAAAATTTGGGGTATGAACCAAATATCAAAAGATTATCTTGACCGCCACCATGTGGCTTTCCTTTGGTGCGTCTTGGAATCCTACACACATACCCACAATCAACATAATATCCGGTCGGGATGCACAAAGATAAACCAAAGAACCAATCATCGAGCGATAAAGTTTTTGATCCACATCCTTACCCTTGGGATCGAGATCAAGATTAACCTCTGTGGGCATGGGAGTTTTGGCTCCATTGACTTGATAAAGGTTGAACTTCTTGAGCATGTCTTGAATATATTTGGCTTAGTTGGTGAAGGTTCCCTTCCTTAGTTGCTTAACTTAAAAACCAAGAAAGAATTCCAGCTCCCCCATCATAGACATCTCAAAATGGTCGGTCATGAGCTTGGCAAAATCCTCATTAAAAGCTTTGTTAGTAGACCCAAAAATAATGTCATCAACATAAATTTGGCAAATGAACAAGTTTCCTCCAACTCTCTTAGTAAAAAGAGCGGGGTCGATTAGCCCAACTTCAAAACCACGGTCTAACAAGAGCTCTCTAAGGCAGTCATACCACGCACGTGGGGCTTGTTTAAGTCCATATAGTGCCTTATCAAGTTTGTAGACATGGTACGGGAAGAGAGGATCCTCAAAACCCAGAGGTTGCTTGACATAAACCAACTCCTTTAAGGGACCATTAAGGAAAGAACACTTAACAACCATCTGTTGCAATTTAAAATTATGATGAGTAGCATAGGGAAGAAGCATGTGAATGGATTCAAGACGGGCAACAGGGGCATGAGTTTCACCATAGTCAATGCCTTCAACTTGGGAGTATCCTTGGGCTACCAACCTTGCTTTGTTGCGGACGACTATCCCATTGGCATATCGCTTGTTCTTGAAGATCCACTTGGTCCCGATGACATTTTGACAATCTCTTGGCCCCTCCACTAATGTTCGCATCTTGTTGCTCTTTAAGTTGTGAAATTCTTCATTCATAGCATCAAGCCAATCATCATCTTCAAGCGCTTTGAAGACCTTTTGGGGTTCAACATGAGAGATAAAAGCATAGTGAGAGCTAAAAGAGGTTAGTAGCCTCCTAGTAGTAGAACCCTTATTGAAATCTCCATAAACATTATCAAGGATATGGCCATATTTGATGAGCTTGGTGATGTCTACGCACTTTTATTCTTGTAGACAGTTGTTGGGCCTCCAAGTGCAAAGGTTTGTAGAACAGCAGCAAGTTTTCCCTTAAGTGGATCACCCAAGGTTTATCGAACTCAGCGAGGAAGTGGTCAAAGGTATTCCCTCTCAAGCAACCCTGCAATCAAGATACAAGAAGTCTCTTGTGTCCCCAACACACCTAATACACTTATCAGGTGTATAGGTGCACTAGTTCGGCGAAGAGATAGTGAAATACAAGTGGTATGGATGATTATAAGTGGTAACAGTGATAGAAGATAACTTGATGGCGTGGAAGAGACTAAAAGCAAACTAAAATAAAGATAGAAGCAAGCAAACATGTAACAGATCTAGTAACAAACGGTGTTTCAATGCTTAGAAACAAGGCCTAGGGATCATACTTTCACTAGTGAACACTCTCGTATAAATATATTCTCTTTATGATACTACTCTTAACTACTCTCCAGTTGAACACTCTAATCGATGGTAGGGCTATAACAGCACACCTCAAAGTAAGCCTTTCCCATCTAGAAAACCCCACACTATCACCTTGAGTACTAGATGAGTCCAACAAACACCACAATTTCATAAAGACATCCAACTCCAAATATAACTCATAACAAGTATCTGTAATCTCTAGCCTAAGTGCCACCATGGTGAGCACGCTGTCACTTTCACACACATGGGGAGAGCAGAGATCTATTAGAGCACTTGAGTAGCAAGATAGATCTATAGATTACAAGCTCATGATCACAATAAGATCATGCATAGAGAGAGATGAACACATAGCTACCGTAGAACCCTTAGCCTCGAAAGAGAACTACTCCCTCCTCATCATGGGAATCAGCAATGGTGATGGAGATCGATGGAGATGGCTCCGGGGACACTTCCCCGTCCCGGCAGGGTGCCGGAACAGACACTTTCTGTCCCCCGAATCTACCCTTCGGTGGCGGCGGCACTGCAGAACTTTTCGTGGCTAGAGGCTTGACTTCTTAGGGTTTATGCCTTGAGAGGCTTCTTATAGGCCAGAGGGCAAGGTCGGTGGACGGCCAGGGGGCCCACACCATGCCCTGGCGTGGCCTGGGGGGACCCGCGCCATGGGGTGGTGTGGCCACCCTGTGGCCTTTCTCCGACTCTCCTTCTGGCTCCATGAGTCTTCGGGAAAATATCAACTTTGGGTTTTGTCCGGTCCAATTCCGAGAATATTGATTTTCTGACTTTCCTGGAAACAAAAACAGCAGAAAACAGGCAACTGGCACTGTGGCTCTTGTTAATAGGTTAGTCCAAGAAATCATATGAAAAGTACTCCAAAGTGTGGACAAAACATAAGAAAGTAGATAAAACCAAGCATGGAACATCAAAAATTATAGATACATTTGCAATGTATCAACATCCCCAAGCTTAACTCCTGCTCGTCCTCGAGTAGGTAAGTGCTAAAAAGAAAGAATAATTTTTGAGGTGACATACACCATCATAAACTTGATCAAAGTATTTGCAAAACATTCAAAGCTGGGATCATAGTACTTCAATCATAACATGAAAGAAAAAGTTCTAGCAATAAGACAAAGAAACTATGTTGCAACATGAAAAGGCACAAACAAAATATTCATGAATAACAATGCTTTGCAAGACGTTTGTTTGTTTCACATAAAGAAAACATAGCATAATGGCATTCAGCTTGTCCCTCATAGAGTAGCAAACATAAATGCATAGGACACCTTCAAAGTTCATAAGAGTGACTAGATACAAATAGTTTAAAGCAAGCAATATCAAAGTTATGCATCAATCAACAAGTCTTGGGACAATGCACATTGAACTAAGAATGGCCACTATGCTCTCAAAGTAGGTGCATAAAGGTAGAAGGTGGAGACTCAATGTAATGGTGGAAGAAAGGCCTTCATAAAAGGAAGTAGGGATTCAAGTCTCATAAAGAGCTTCCAAAAATTATGGTACTTACTAGCTTTCAGCTCTCATTGCCCCTATCACAAGCATCTTTAAGGTGATTAAGGTTAAAGTGACAAAACTAAGAGGATATGCTTGACAAGTTATAAACCGAAATCTCATGCCCCTTACTGATGAACACCGATCCTCATGCTACTTAACTTCAGTTACGAGTAAGCTCTTGTCATTGTAAGTACATGTGTATAATTAAGAACCGCCAATGGGGTAACCCTTGCACATGATACGGGAGCTTTCCCATAACCGAAATGATAAGGCAAGCAGACAATGAGCATCTCGGCGATCTTTTTAGTTGCTATGTGCATATGTTTTTATTGAGGATGCTTCATAGAGTGCTCATTATGGTGATGCTGCAAGTTTCCACCATGATTAGGCATGGCTTAGGCTAGCGGCCTAGGCGTTTCTCTAACACACATACAAACTCCATGATCTTACAAGTTCCACTTTTATTTCACACCGCCGGGATACATAAGCAAAAGAACATGATATCAACTAGGTACAAAGTACCAAATGAAGTGTTGAAAGCGGTCCCCATGATACATGGTTCTGATAACTTCAACTCATATAGTGCAAGCATATATGCAACAAAGAAGGACCCAATGGTTCAAGTTTATTAAATGCAAGAAAGTAAAGTGTGCCATCAAGTTTGTGAGAGCTTTAATCACTAGTTTTCTCATAACAAGTTTAATTCGGAAGATAAACAACAGCATGAATATACTTCGAGTAGCATATGCTAGTAGGTAGGTATGGTGGAATCTTTGGAATAACTTTGTTTAAGGAGTTAAATGCATGAGTGGAACTCATACTTGGTTGTGGAGGCTAGCAAAAGACTGGGAGCGACAAACTAAGAGAGCAATAATGACCATAATCATGCAGAGCGACAAAAAATCATTGATCAAAGCATAAAGTGATACTACAAGTTGAAAACTAAAGGATCATAAAGGCTATGGTGACTTGAGATAGTCATAACATGGTGTGAGCATGTGCCAAGTCAACCCAAATAAAGCATCAAAGGAGAATACCACTATACTATGCTTTAATATGCTAAAACAACGCATGATTCATCCAAGGCACATTAAGCAATCTCAATTGTTTATAACAAGTCATGCTACAACAAAGAATACTAAGCATAAAGCTAAAACAATATCAAGCATGGCATGACAAAGCATAGGCCACAGTCAAAAACGAGCTCTTTTTACCACATAAGTATGAACTTTCCTACTCTTTTCCAAACCAAACCAAACTATTTGCAAACCAACTCACAAAGATGATAATAAATAAATATCAGTGAGCTTGTCTCACAAATCCACAAAGAAGAACTAAAAAGTTCTAAGCTGACAGCATGAGAAAACTAAGGCTAAACACGTTGCTAGCAAAAGAGAACACTCATAGAACAATAAGAATGAAAACTAGAGTGTTCTAGGCAATGAAAACAGAGCGTGTCTCTCTCCAAAAGAAGTGTGTTGGGATCCAACCAACTTATTCAAGCAAACTAAGCAAACCAAGCAAACTAAAACTAAAAACGAAAACAAAGACGCTCCAAGAACAACACAACTGTGCATGAAACAATAAAAATGAAGTGTTTGGAAGAAACCTGAGATTTTTATTGATGAAGAAGGGGATGCCTTGGGCATCCCCAAGATTTGACGCTTGTACTTATTGGATATTTCTTGGGGTGACACGCGTGGCATCCCCAAGCTTGAGCTTTAGTCCATCCTTCATCTCATTACTCATTCCTTCCATACACCTGGAATTATTCCTTCATACAAAACTTCACATAATCTTTATTAGCAACATTAGTGCACTCAAGATAAAATAAGTCTTAAGGTTCAGTTCTAACACCAAATAAACTTCCATTAGAACACTAGATACTAAAGCACTTCCCTCAAAAAGATCAATTCCCCAAAAGGAATCAACAAGAAGCAAATGCAGAAAATGGCAGAAATCTGTCAAAACAGACCAGCAGGTAAAGACGAATTTTTTTGAAGACTTTCTGTTGCTCAAATAAAAAAGTGTTGAACTAACGAAAGTTAGATAACAACCTGGGGCAGAAGCACAAAACTTCACGCCTCAAAATGACATACATAAATTTTACACAAATTTGTACAGTGAAGCACAGAAATCTGTTTCGGGACAACAACTTTCCCAATCATTATTTCTCTCTCATTAGAGATTACTCTTGGCACAAAAATAAAATAAAAAGGATAAGGAGAAGTTATTACAAAGGTAATAACTTCCAAGACTCATCTAAAACTTTTGGGTTATCTCCCAATAAGTACTTTTCTTTAACACCTTTAAGTTAGGCATGATAGTTTGAGAAGATGCTCACATAAGAAATATGAATTGAAGTAAAAGAGAGCATTAAGAAGCAAATTCAAAACACGTTTAAGTCTAACCCACTTCCTATGCATAGGAATCTTGTAAAGAAACAAGTCATGAAAGCACAAAGCAACAAGCATAGTAAAGCAAAACAAGTGCAACTTCAAGACTTTCAACATAAAGAGGGGAAACTTAATATTGTTAACATGCATAAAACCATATTTCCCTCTCTCATAATAACTTTCAGTAGCATCATGAATAAAATTAACAATATAACTATCACATAAAACATTCTTATCATGAGCCACATGTATAGAAGAATTAATACTCTCCACATAAGAATAATCATTCTTATTAATTGTAGTGGGAGGAAATTCAACAAAATAGCTATCATTATTATTCTTGTCACCATAATCATCAAATATAGGAGGCATATTGTAGTCATAATTAATTTCCTCCTCAATAGTAGGTGGACTGAAAATATCATATTCATCATATATTGGAGGTTTGGTATCATCATAAGCAATAGAATAGCTATCTTCCAAAGCTGGAGAACTAAAAAGATCATTTTCATAAAAACTAGCCTCCCCAAGCTTAGACTTTTCCATAGTATTAGCAATAATGGTGTCCAAAGAATTCATACTAACAACATTGCTATTAGCATGCAAATAAAGCTCCATAGGTTTTTTAATTTTCTCTTCAAACACTTCATGTCCTAACTCAAGATAAATACTATAAATCTCTCTATTTTTGTTGTTGTTTTCCATTAAGCCTAACTAGTGAAAACAAGAAACAAAAAGACAAAATTGCAGAATCTAAAGGAAATAACTTCGAGCACTCACACCGGAGGATGTGAGTATCTTTTACCTTACCTCCCCGGCAACGGCGCCAGAAAATAGCTTGATGTCTACACACTTCTATTCTTGTAGATAGTTGTTGGGCCTCCAAGTGTAGAGGTTTGTAGAACAGCAGCAAGTTTTCCCTTAAGTGGATCACCCAAGGTTTATAGAACTCAGGGAGGAAGTGTTCAAAGGTATTCCCTCTCAAGCAACCCTGCAATCAAGATACAAGAAGTCTCTTATGTCCCCAACACACCCAATACACTTGTCAGGTGTATAGGTGCACTAGTTCGGCGAAGAGATAGTGAAATACAAGTGGTATGGATGATTATAAGTGGTAGCGGTGATAGAAGATAACTTGATAGTGTGGAAGAGACTAAAAGCAAACTGAAATAAAGATGGAAGCAAGAAAACATGTAACAGATCTAGTAGCAAATGGTGTTTCAATGCTTAGAAACAAGGCCTACGGATCATACTTTCACTAGTGAACACTCTCATATAAATATATTCTCTTTATGATACTACTCTTAACTACACTCCGGTTGAACACTCTAATCGATGGTAGGGCTATAACAGCACACCTCAAAGTAAGCCTTTCCCATCTAGAAAACCCCACACTGTCACCTTGAGTACTAGATGAGTCCAACAAACACCACAATTTCATAAAGACATCCAAATCCAAATATAACTCATAGCAAGTATTTGTAATCTCTAGCCTAAGTGCCACCATGGTGACCACGCTGTCACTTTCACACACATGGGGAGAGCAGAGATCTATTAAAGCACTTGAGTAGCAAGGTAGATCTATAGATTACAAGCTCATGATCACAATAAGATAATGCATAGAGAGAGAGATGAACACATAGCTACCGATAGAACCCTTAGCCTCGAAAGAGAACTACTCCCTCCTCATCATGGGAATCAGCAATGGTGATGGAGATGGTGGTGGAGATCGATGGAGATGGCTCCGGGGGCACTTCCCTGTCTCGGAAAGGTGCTGGAACAGAGACTTTCTGTCCCCCGAATCTCCCCTTCGGTGGCGGTGGTGTTGTGGAACTTTTCGTGGCTGGAGGCTTGACTTCTTAGGGTTTATGCCTCGGGAGGCTTCTTATAGGCCAGAGGGCAAGGTCGATGGGCGGCCAGGGGGCCCACACCATGCCCTGGCGCGGCCTAGGGGGACCCGTGCCATGGGGTGGTGTGGCCACCATGTGGCCCCTCTCCGACTCTCCTTCTGACTCCGTGAGTCTTCCGGGAAAATATCAACTTTGGCTTTTGTCCGGTCCAATTCCGAGAATATTGATTTTCTGACTTTCCTAGAACCAAAAACAGCAGAAAACAGGCAACTGGCACTGCGGCTCTTGTTAATAGGTTAGTCCAAGAAATCGTATGAAAAGTAATCCAAAGTGTGGACAAAACATAAGAAAGTAGATAAAACCAAGCATGGAACATCAAAAATTATAGATACATTTGCAATGTATCACTTGGCGAGACGATATGCTTGACGATGGGCTTGGGTCTTAAGACGAGATTCTTGAGAAACCACTTGGTTATCAACACGATTTGAGTTCCCGCCTTGACTATATGCATGAACTTAATCACTATTTTCATCAATATCAACCATTGGAGAATCATCATCAATGGGTGGGGAGACATTAGCTAAGCCTTGGTCATTGTTAGCTTGACCTTGTTCTTCTATAGCTTGACCTTGATCAACATTGTCTTGTGGACTGCCACATCTTGGAGAGGTAGAGCTTGAGGAGAATGATGTTGACGGGGGCTTGGAGAGTCATGGTCATGTGGAGCTTGGGAAGAGCTTGGAGAATCTTAAGGTGCAACAATTTTTTCTTGAGAAACAAGATGATCTTGTGAGAGTGAGGGATCCACTTGAGTAGAGCTTGGTCCTTCTCCTCCGGCCTCAAGGGGATCCTCAATGGGGTGGAAGAATCCCACACCCATTATTCTTATGGCTTGGGAAGGAATTTCATCACTTGGATCACGAATACCATCTTGCCTCACGAGAGACTCATGATCTTCATCGAACTCAACATTGCTAGATTCTTCAACTCTTCCATTGGCTTTATTGTAGACTCTATAGGCATGCGATTGATTAGAGTAACCAACAAATATACCTTCTTGTGCTTTAGGATCGAACTTTGACAACTGGATACCTTTCTTGAGAATGAAACATCTACAACCAAACACCCGGAAGTATTTGAAATTGGGCTTGCGTCCGGTGAGGATTTCATATGGATTCATGTTCTTCTTCTTGCATAGGTAAAGGCGGTTGGTAGCATGACAAGTGGTGGAAATGGCTTCGGCCCAAAAGTTGTAAGATCACTTAAATTCCGCCAATATTGTCTAGGCCACACCCATCAAAGTACGGTTCTTCCTTTTGGCAACACCATTTTGTTGAGGGGTGTAAGGAGTTGAATATTGCTGCTTGATCCCCTCATAACTAAGAAACTAATTCAAGGCATAGTTCTTGAACTCGGTCCCATTGTCACTCCAAATGGTCAGGATTGTAGCATTGTGTTTCTGTTGAACTTGATTGGCAAAGTCGATGATGGTTTGTTGAGTCTCACTCTTGAACTTGAAGAAGTAGACCCATGTGTATCTTGAGAAGTCATCCACAATCACCAAACAATACTTCTTCCATCCAAGGCTATCATGAGATGGAGGCCCAAAAAGATCCATGTGAATAAGTTCCAAGCACCGCTTGGTGGTAATTTGATTGAGGATCTTATGAAGCGTCTCATGCATCTTCCCTTCAATACAAGCCCTGCAAACACGATCTTTGGCAATGTAAATTTCTTTTAGTCCAAGGATGTGGCCCCCATGTAGATACTTTGCAAAGACTTCATGTTTACATGGGCCAAGTGGCGATGCCACAACCAGCCCACGCCGGCTTTCGCATAGAGACATATAGCATGTGTAGAGGGTTTTCTAGATAAATCCACCACGTACAAGTCATGCTCTACGTATCCAATGAAAGCCACCATGAGAGTCTTGCTCCACATGAGGACCACGGAATGCTCATTAAAGAAGGACGAAAGACCCATAATGGCTAAAGCACGAAAGGAAAGGAGAGTATACCCAAGGGTTTTGACAAGCATGACATTAACCAAGGAAACATCCGGGATTACTACCACCTTACCAAAACCCAATACCTGAGAACTTGTTTTATAAACGTAGGAGACCATAGTATTGGCAAAATTTGGCCTAATCTTCGACATGATAGACTTGCTTCCAGTCATAGGGCTTGTAGCTCCACTATCAAGCACCCATTTTGCTCTACCGGAAGCAAAGTCCTACAAGAAAATCAAGCTTTGGTTTTAGGTACCCATTTTGCAATGGGTCCCCTTTTGTTAGTCACAAGGGCCTTTGGTACCCAAATAGTCTAATGATAATCATGAGTATAAGAAGTGCCAATGTATTTTGCATAAAAATGACCATCAAAAGATTTGTAAAAATATAGGAGGGGTTGTTCTTCCCGGCAAAGCTATCACTTTGCACAAAAGTAGAACCATAAGTGCTTCCTTGAGCAAAATTATTGCTCTT
Organism: Avena eriantha; assembly: GCA_910589775.1. Lineage (NCBI taxonomy): Eukaryota > Viridiplantae > Streptophyta > Magnoliopsida > Poales > Poaceae > Avena > Avena eriantha. The sequence goes on along the minus strand of OU342741.1, from coordinate 146,962,217 downwards.
CTTATTTTTATTGTCCTTCTTCTTGGGCTTAGGAGCCTACCCAATACCCTTCTTATCAACTTGCTCCTTTGCAAGTTGTTATTTCAACTCCTTCTTTTCCTCAACAAGTTTCACATGCTTGCAACAAGGATTAGTAGAACAAGACGAATCTATAATAGGCATAGCGGAAGACTTTGATTGTTCATCATTCAATTGAGTTGGAAGTCGCTCATGAGCTTCAAAAAGACTTGAGAATTCGCTCTCCAAGGCATGGTGTTCCTCTTTGAGTTTCTCAAAGTCCTTGAGACATTCATGACCGACACAAAACTCAACCTTTTCATTTTTAAGGACTTCAACCGAAGCAAGATCATGATCACATTCATTAACAAGTTGAGACATGGAGGAATTATGGTCATCTACAATCTTAGCAACACTCTACTAGAGAGTTTATCTCATATTATATTCATCTTCAAGAGATTGTGAGAGGGAGGCAATTTCATCGGCGGCCTCTCTTTCATTTTTGCCTAGCATATCAATTAGTCCTTCCTTTTCATCTAGCATTTCCCTAGCATGGTCAAGTTGGTTTGCAAGAGTTTCAAAGCACATTCTAGTATCATCATATAGGTGCTCTATGAATTCACACATGCTTACCATCTCTTTCTTTACCTCTAGGCCATCAAGATCATGTAAAGGAAGTTCATTTCAGGGAGACTTGGAGGCGGATGTTCCCTTAGTGGACTTATCCATGAGACACTTTTGGTTGGGGTGGATGATGTTCTCATTAGGCGAGTCGAAGAGAGACACTCATGGGGTATAAGAAGTGGTAATAGCGGAAACTCCCATGATCTCTCCACCTTGACCTTCACTATCATCATCATCCACGCCCGAGAAGTACTCTTCATGGACCACCATTGCCCTTTCCTTATTTGGAAGGTTTTTTGGAAGTTCTTGTTCATTGGATGAGGAGGTCTTGGCTTTCTCTTGTGGATAAGACGGTCACCATTGTCCTCTCTATTCTCGAAGGGACATTGGGCCACGAAGTGACTCTTGTCATTGCAATTGTAGCAAGATCTTTCCTTAGGAGCCTTCATGGTTGAGTTGAATCTTGAGTTGTCCCTTGACCTTGTCTTCATGCCCGGTTTGTTCCAAAAGGCTCTTGATGCGATTACCAAATGCTCATTGAAGGCGTACTTGATGTCCTCTTGAGACCACTCACTTGTGTCTTCATCTTCATCAATTTCCACCACTTGGGCCTTCAAGGCAAGATTCACCTTTTGAGATCCATAGGCACGAGCACGAGCGGACTCCACATTCTTCTTGGTAATCATCATGGAAATAACTTCACTCAACATGTCTTGAGATGACATGATGTGATAGTTGCTTCTCCCCTTGATGGATTTGAGTTTTTTCTCCTCAAAGGGAAGAAGGGCTTGAACAAACTTTCTCTTCATGAACTTGTCATCCACATAGGTAGCTCCAAGGTCCCTCATAGTGCAACAAAGAACCTTGATACGATGATACATGTCTTAGGGAGTCTCATCATCTTGCATAGCAAAGCCATCATACTCATTGTTAACTTCATAAAACATGGAGCTTTCAATGCTAGCATTCTCGACATATAACTCGGTGAGATGATCCCAAGCTTCTTTGATGGTGGAGAATTGGCGAATGTGAGAAAAATCCTTGGGAGTCAATGCCTTTTGGATCATGCCCAAGGAGGTGGCATTGAGCTGCTTGTCCACAACCTCCACTAGGGTCAACTTATTTGCATCATATGGTGAGAATCCTTCTTCCACAATATCATCAGTTCAATAGAAGAGATGGAAACATGAGATTACATTAGATATTTCCAATTGGAGAAATTAGAAGTATCTAGCATGGGAGGTGCTCCTTGAGGCTTGATATGCGGCATGGGAATTGGTGGGTCTGGAGTGTACTTCAGAGGTGGGCGTACCGCCAAGTAATCCTTTCCCTCATCTCCCTCCTTGGAAGTTGAGTCACCTAGCCCCTCGGTGTTCTCACTTGAGCACTTGTAGGTTTGAGCTACAAAGCCTAAGCCCAAGTGATTAGAGGTGGCCACATGATTCACCTTGGGGGAGAGCATGTGCACGGTCTCAGGGGGAGGCTCGGTGGTTTGGGATGCAACATGAGGAGTGGCTACTATGGGGTTAGGCTTAAAAGACTACAACATGGTCATCATTTCCTCAAACTTGGTCATCATGGTTGTCTCCAATCAATTGATGTCATCCATGGAGGCCAAGTTATTGGTGGTTCCAACCCCACTACCCTCTTCGTCTGCCATCGTCTCTTAGGCGGTAAATCCCGAAGTAAGAGCCTTGGCTCTGGTACCAATTGAAAGGTCCAACTTTGGTTGACTAGAGGGGGTGAATAGGACACTACCAATTTTTAAGCTTTTCTTACAAATTTTGGCTTTGCACAAAATTAAGTTCTCTAGAGATGCAACCAGATGAGCAACCTATATGGCAAACGATACAACAAGTAAACAAGACGGTAATTGCAAGTACTAAAGGAGAGGAACGAGTAAACCGGGGAGGGGACACGGAGATGTAATTCTCGTAGTTCACTTCCAACGAAGCTACGTCTACGTTGGAGAGGTGTAGGGGCCAAATAAGGTCACCTGAGTGCCACAAAAGCCCCACCTTCTTCTCCGATGAGCACCACCACAAAGGCGGCCTCACAATCCACTAACTGGTGACCTTGAATCCACCAACCGAAACCTTTACAACAAGGTTGAGGGGAGACTCCACAACTCAATTGGATACCCTCAATGACACGACGAAGCTTCACAACAATTGCCCCAACACCGAGGATGCCCTACACCGTCTAGGGTTCCAAGAACCCAAGAGCAACAAGATCCACTAAGGATGGGTGGGGGAAATCACGATTCCTTTGGTGGAAGTGTAGATATAGGTCACCTCTCCCACTCGTCAAAATATCAAGAGGTTTGAGTGGATAGGGAGAGAGATCTAGGCAGTTGAAGCTCTTGTATTAATGGAGGAGAGAGAAAACAAAGAGATAAAATGAGAGGAGGAAGAAGGGTGCCTTAAATAGCCCCCCTTCAAACTGAGGCGTTGCTGCCTCGGGGACGGGTACTTCCAGTGAGCATGCTTCAACAGTTTGAAGGAGCTCCCAGAATGGTTAGAAAATCTAGCTCAGCCAAGCGAGACTACCTGACTAGTACTACCGATAGAAGTTCCGGCCCAAATTCCAACAAATACGACACTTCAAGACAGAAGTATACTCAATCAATTTCAATGTGTGGCGGAATTTGGATCGAAACTAGTGCCGGAAGTACAGGGACATGAGGTTCCTGATCGGAACTACCGGTGCCCAGCGGTAGTACCGCTCAAGGGAGTTGCCTAGGTAGTGCTGGCCGGAAGTTCCAGTCAGGGGTGACCGAACCTTCCGACTGGTACTACCGAGCTAACTTCCGGTGTTATTTCCGACAAATAGGGCACTCTAAAATAGATAGTTCCTAAACATGAGCGGAAGTTCCACCGAAAGTTGAGCTAGAACTACTGCCAGGCTAGCCCCGCAGAAGACTGCGAGCGGAAGTACCAGCGCCTGGCCAGTACTTCCGGTCAGGATAGAAAAGGCTCAACCGCCTCAAAAGATCACTCTCTTGCTGAAAAATAGGAAGGTTGTGGATGTGCAAGTATGGTTTGTGCATGAAAACGAGATTTCCCACAACCTTCCTAGGTGGACCCCCTCTTGATAGTACGGTCTCCTAAAACACAAAAGAGAGAGAAAGTGCAAATAAGAGACACCGTCTTCATGATCCTTCAAGAGATGAGTCCACACACCAAATTGTTCGTAAGTAAAACCTGCAACTTAGGCACACGATTAAACCACAATTGAAGTTGTCATCAACACCAAAGTACACAGATAAACCAATATCCTTTCACTAGTGTTGCGCCTCCATGAACTTGGTTAGCACCGAGCGCCCGAGGATTGTGTGGTACATGCTAGAGAGGTTGACCACCTCAAACTAGATGGCCTCACGGCGGAAGTTGTCCTCCATGCCAAAGATGACGTCCAGCCGGATTTGCCGATGGGCGCATGCGAGGGGCCTGGAATAGCACCGTGGAAGGAGGTGCTGGAAGTCTGTAACTGAGACTCACAGATGTGGAGCCGGTCTAGCGAGCTGCGGTACAGGAGGTTGATCCTGTTTCCTCTATCGATGAGGATGCACAAGAATCTGCAAGATTGCTTCTTGGAGATGAGTATGGGGTCCAGGACCATCACGTAGCTTCCCGGATGCGGTAGCACAGCCGGTTGGTCCTTCCTGCTCCATGTGATTTCCTGCTCCGACCAGTTCAGGTACTAGGGGATGGGAGGTATGATAGCGTTCACCTCCACCTCGCGGCACCTCTTGCTATGTTTGGTCTCCGGCTCAGTGGTGAAAATGTGGTAGTTGTCCACTTGGCGAGGGTAATCATCATCATCCTCGTCCCGGTGGTGTTGGCGGTTACGGTTGTCCTGCGGGCCACCGGCTGGAGGGGACGGTGGTGCTGGTAGGAGTCCACCGGCTTCAGCCATTCTCTTGGTCCAGCTGCACTGGCGGGTCGTATGTGTAGCCGGCTTGTTGTCGCCGCTGTGGAACTTGCATGGCCCATCAAGCATTGACTCGATAGTGTACTTGGGCCTTGGGGGCCGGTCATCGGGCTTCTTCCTCCAGCTGCATGTAGCATCCTGATCCTCCTGAACCGCCGACACCTACTTGGTGCCGTACTGGTTGTCCCGTTGGTCGTCTTTCCTTTTGCCGTGGTGGTTGTCATGGTCGTGTCGCCTAGAGTGGTTGTGGTGCTCACTCGACTGGCTCCAGTCCACTGGGTTGTTAGCAATGATTTGCCCTTGGTCGTCCACCACGATGGCCTTCTTCATCGCCGAGTTAGCGGTAGCGTATTTAACTGCAATGGCCATGGTCTGGGGCATGGTCTAGGGATCTGCCCAACTGAGCTTGTGCTTGTGAATGGTGCTGTTTCGGCAACCATTGGTGAAGAAGTCGATTGCCAGATGCTCGCGTAGCCCCTCACACGAGTTGTGCATGCTTGTCCATCGGGTGAGGTAGGCGCGGTCAAATTCTTCCTTTCCCTGAATGCAAAGGGGGAGCTCGCGGGGCCTTCCCGGCCGCTTGTAGGTGCCGGTGAAGTTGCGAACGAATGCTTCCTTGAAGTCCAACCAAGCATTAATGATGTTGTCAGGGAGGCTGTTTAGCCATGTTCTGCACGAGTCGAGGAGCATGAGGGGGACGTAGCGCATAGCTACCCGGCGGTTACCATTTGCAATGCCCACCGCGGTGACGTAATCCACCAGCCAATCCTCTAGCTTGACCAGGACATTGTACTTTGGCGTATCTCTAGGGAGCGAAAATCCCTTTGGAAATAGCTTATTCTAGATGCGGTCCGAAACATCTCGGACCGGCCGGACTTTCTTCTTCCATGATGCGTGACTGGACCAGGAGGTCGATACGTGCGTGGACGTCCACTGTGGATTGCTCGTGGGGGGCATAGTCGTCCCGTCAGACAAGACGCAGGGGGGCTAGCTCACACCGGCTCCGTTGTCGGGCGCGCTATGATGTTGCACTTGGACGGCTCCGCTAGCCGGAGCACGGTTCCTGCTGGTGACCGATGCGGCTTCATGGGGGTGCTGCCTACGGCTGCCTAATCCACCACGCGGGCGGCTATTCTGCCTTGGCCCGTTTGGCGAGAAGGCATCTTGTGCCTGCTTGCTCCCTCGTGGGGCTGCCGAATCTGCCATCAAGCGAGTAACTTGTTCCTTGCTATTCCCTGCTTGGCTGAGGCCTACTTCGTCCTGCTGCTTGTTGGCCGTGGTGACAAAAATCTAGATGCACTCCTGCTAGCGACGCAGCTCTTCGTCCTCGAGGTGGCTCAGATCCACGACGGCCGCTTCCGTTGCCCTCCTGTTCTTGGCAGGAGTGCTGTAAACCAGCTGAACCGCAGGGGTGCGCGGGTCAGCAGCACGGTCTAGCTTTGAACCAAGTTCGTGACCTCAATGCTGAACGTGTCGGCTGGTACCGGGCAAGTGGGCGAAGCCGTGAGCGGTGTTGTACTCGCGCACGATTGCGTTTAGATGGTGCTAGGCAGCTGTGACCCTATTGGCCTCTTCTAGGAGGTTTTGGCGGGTAGCCTCCAGCGCTACTACAACCATTGTTAGATCCGCCTCGAGGATGACAGGGTTGCGGAGGTGCTGGATGGAGGCGGTTAGTAGATCTTGGTCTGGTTTGCACGAGGTGGAGCCATTGCCTCCTGCTCGGTGCTTGAGGGGCGGGTGGTGGTTTTCGTCTGAGCCAGCCATCATGACCTCGACGCTGTAGTTGGTGGTAGCGACACGAGGAGTGACAAAACCGGGTGGCGCACGAGAGATGGTGATGACCTCAGCGGTGGTGGCGACATTGACTCAGAGGTCACCGAAGTGAAGGACGGAGTCATCGCTAGGGAATGTTTCCCCGACTAAGCACGATGCGTTGTTGATGACAAAGTCAAAAGAGCCAAGAGTGAGGACGAGGCCAGAGGCGACACACTCATCGGCGAGAGTGGAAGTCCCGTGCAAAAGATGACCCCAAATGAAGCATTGTTCCCCACGGTGGGCGCCAACTGTCATGGTGTGGAACACGGCAGTGCCATCGGGGATGGCTTTAGAGGGGACTATCAGAATGCTATCAGTAGTTATCGCAATGGGATTGGGCACGAGCACTGTAGACACATTGAAGTACCCAGGTTCGGGACCCTCTCAGTGAGGTAACACCCCTACTCCTGCAAGGATCTACTATCTCGGGGGCGAACACCCAATACAAGTGCTCCTAGAGTTGTTTCTCTCAATTAACAAGTGAGAACTAGAGGTAGAGGATGAACTATAGGAATAAAGTCTTCCCTGTAACCCTAGCTCGACCCTCCCTTACATATTGGCTAGGAGGCGTAGGATACAATGTGGGCTTTAGGGTTTACAAAGCGGGCCTAGGGTTTATAAAGTGGGCCAGCTAACGATGCTCAAACGGTGGGACATGGTCCAGTCAGTGCTACCGGTGGGCGAGTCGTCAGAGCTTTAGACGTTAGCCGACAATGCTGTGCTCAGCCATCAGCTTTACCCCGTTCAGTGCGGTTGTCGCGTAGCCTCGTGTGGGTGGCGCGCTAGTTTATAAGATGATGCGGGGACCTAGAGGCATGCTTTGCGGGGGCGTCATGCCCTCTGTTACCTTGCTACAGGAGCCGGCCACCCGGTGAGCTCCTTTGGTTACCCGGCTAGACGGGCCAGCCGAGGAAGCTTGATGGTGGAATGGTCGTATTGTTCCACCCGGATGCAGGTCTTCTGTCTTGTGGCCATCCGACCTAATATCTTTGGAGCCGACCGATTTGGCATGCCTTGTCCCATTAGGGGGTCATCCCCCTGACATCAGTACCCCAGTTCGGATAGACTCGGTATTAGGACCGAACATCCTGTCCCACCAATTGGTGTACCGGTACTAGCACCGAACCACCCGGTCTTGGGCGGTCCAGCCGGTTCCTTGATCGGGAACGCCTCTGTATCTGGTTTCAGATAGACCCGGTATTAAACAACGGAATTCCCAGTCCAAGGTCGATTTTCTGGCACTGCCACCGGACCACCCAGTCTAGGAGCCAGTCGAATCAGTCTGCACACCTTATCCTGCAGAAAATACTTCAAAAGGTAGTTCTCCCTCTCCTCTCTCTTTGGTGATGGAACAAGTGGGTGTATAGGATGTGTGTATGGCTTAGGAATTCATCCCCAACAAGCTTATCGAGAGAACCCCTCTTAATAGTGTGGAGTTACTAAAGACTCAAGTTACATAATAAAGCAAAACTCTGGCACCAAGCTTCGTTATCACAATGGGGGGTCTCTAACGATCTTCCAACACACCAACCGACTAAAACATGTGCAAGACACTAGTAGACAACATTAGTCCACTCTAACTATGATGTCATTGTCAACCAAAAATAGTAGAGGGTAAAATACCCTTTCAATCTCCCCCTTTTTGGTTGGCGATGACAAACCAATCTAGAGTTCACAAAGATATCATAATGAGCTATGTAATGGGAATTCCACAAAGACATACGTAAATCTCCCCCATAAAGTATGCACTTGGTTGAATTTGCGTTTGAATGCAAAGTGCACCTAAATAGTATATGGAAAGCTTGTCATATATCTTCATGAAAGCATGGATATCTAAATAGAGCTAGACAAATAATAGCAATACACATAGTCATAGCACAATAGAAATATCCACAATTCACACACATAGCACAAACTTGTCCATCATACGGAAGAAGAGCAAATAGTTCAAGAGAGAAAACAAAGGGAAAGCACAATGCCATAAGAAGCAAAGAGAAAGCAAGGGGCATTGTGCTAATGGCGAACCCTGGAAAACCCCGGCAAGGAACCCGTAGATATCTAATAGAACTCTACTCTTCTCCCCTATTGGGAGCGAAACACCGAAAAAGAAGATAAGTAGGGTGATGCTAACGTATCCCAACTATAAGAACATATGTGGCAAAGGAGGGTTGGCGTTGGCGTATTCATCTTCCTGGATCTCCTCCTCATCATCATCATCTCAAGAACCGTGAGGAGCAGCAGAGGAACCAGTTGGACCAACAGGAGGGAACTACCCGGGGAAATAGCCATAGGCATAGCATCATAAATCGACATCATCTCAGAGTTGACATTGGGAACAGGAGTCATCTCGAGACCATCAGGAGGAGGAGTGACTTTTCGGATCATGAGAAACTCATTGTGCATGCGCCGAGTCTCTTGGATCATCTCAAGAGCCTTGTGGATCACATCATAAGTGGTACAACATATCTGAAATAGCCTCTTGAAGAACGTGGCAGCACCACCCTTATGCCTTGGGTGAGAAGAAGACTCACCAACAGTACGATGAGACCCAGCCCTAGTAGCAAAGTGAGGCTGAGGGTCGTGAATATCCTTGGTGCGCTGCTCAAGGGGGCTCATCTCAAGAACATCAACTGACATACCACGGAGGGAAAGAGTAAGCACCTCCTGTTCCACAAGCTTGCCCACCATCACACACGAAGGGACAATCTCGTGGAGAAACTTTTGCACATACACACAAAAGGTGGGGGTCATCTTGTCCAAAGCAGCCCGCTGTAGCTCACAGTACATGAAGTCATTACCGTCAATCTTCCTCATCCAGTCAGGGTGACAATAGTACAGAAGATTGGCAAAGTACCCATGACAGTTTGTAGTATCTCCCACTTGGGGAACAAGGGACTAACAAAAGATGTTAACCAAGGTGTGATAATAGAAATACATGCTAGACATGCACGGAGGAGCAAACTTAGAATCCCTGGGGTAGCAGAAAGCAAGAGTGTCAGCGGTCTTGACCTTCTCACTATGAATGGGAAAACCGCCTCCCTTGATAGCATAACCCATAACCTCAACCAAATCAGCATATGTGGCTCAGAACTGTCGTGTGCTAGTCATCCAATTCATAGTGTGCTCAGCATCATCATGAAAATAGACTGTGCAAAAGAATTGTCAGATATACTCAGCGTAGTAATCCTCCTTGAGACACACAAGGTTAAACAAATTCATCATCTTCAGAGCATCATCAACAAAGCGGTAATCTGAGGCTGGATACATGTTGAACCACTCCACATTGAAAGCATCAATCTTACCATAGAGAGTGACCTTAAACTAAGTGTAAATGTGATTCCACATCAAAGCATGAGTCTGAGTCTAGAACTTCTTATCAGGGCCGATATAGGTATGATCCCTAAAACGATAGAGATTATGCTTGCGAAGAGTCCAGTACAGAGCAATCTCCAGACCCTTCATATTTTGAGAAGGCACGTCTTCATCCTTAGCATCCACTTTAGTTTGCTTACCCCTGTTGTTGGGGATATACTTTCCGGGTATCCTCATTGTGCCTCACTAACCAGGGTGGCCCACTTCAGGTTAGAGCTTTGCTTCATGGGAGGACCAGTCAGGGAGAAGAGACAGAGTCTAGTCCGACTATAGGAAGGCCCAGAATACTTACCGACATAGGCCTATTATGTTACTTGTAGTTCAAGATGTACTCTATAACCGACTCTTAGTTGTAGCCGGATAGGTCTCTCATGTAAACCCTAGGCCAGATATCTATATAAGCCGTCCTAGGGTACGCCTTTAGGGCACCCCACAATAGTCTACAATCTCAACTCGCACAGGCGAAACCCTTGTAACCCATATTCCGTCTTTGCCATATTACTAGATTGCTAGCAAGAGTAGGATCCATCCAAAGCCAGCGGATTCGAACCTGGGTAAACTTGTGTGCCCATAGTCCCAGAACATTGTACGTCTCATACCCCTCTCTTCCACGCGCCTCAAGGACCCCCTCATGGCGTACTTGTCATCAATCTGACGATAGTTGGGGCACCCACCATGGGGCAAGTGAGCTTCGGATCTACGTTCCGAGCGGAATCTGCAAGAATCGGAATTGGCGAGACCATCACCGTCGGTCGCGTCCTCTATTCTAGCGATGTCCCTCACATCATTCTCGATGAGACCTAGATTCCGGCTAGGGAGGTTGTGACTGCCTACACCATCATGTCTTTTGGCGAGATCGATGTTCACATCAGTATTGCTGAACCTGCCCCACCCACCCCAGCGGTGATGATAGAGGCATAAGAAGTTTATGGGCCCACTTTGTCCACGGAGGCGCCAGAGTTCCAGATCTCAGAAAATCCTAATCCCACCCAGCGCGCACCTATTGCGGAGACAGTGGAGAAAGCTGAGCCTGAAGCAGATCTTGTGGTGCAAGTCGAATCTAGAGTGGATCTCCCTAGTGAGGCCGAATCCCAGATCGGTCTACCCGTCGAGGTCGAAATCCAGGAGGAGCAAGACAACAACTTTGGTTCCGGCTCTACCAATACTAGAACATACCAACCCTTCCTGAGGCACATGTTGAGGTGCATAATGCTGCAAGGCGTAAGCGTGGATGAGGTTCTCGAGACCATCAGGCATTTCAAGGAAGCCCACGAGGAAAGCCGCAACTACCTCAGGACGCATGCATCACACTTTGTCGGATATATTGGATCCGGATCCGGCTTTGCCGATGCTGGAGACAACGAAGACTCGATGCTAGAGGCGATCGGAACAAACACTGACTTACCGGCATCTTCGGATGATTCCATGGCATCGGTAGATTTCTGAAAGTTCTCCTTAGAATACAAAGAGGAGTTCAACTCCAAAGCTGCAGAAGAAGGAGAAGCCATGGACGAAGGATCCGGAGAAAACTCTCCAAAAGCACAGGATGACATGGATGTTGGAGATAATCCTGATGTCCAGGTGTCCGAAAGTACCGATCAGAGCGTGACTCTGGGAAATGGACCCAAAGCCATCTTTGCTACCGGAGCTGCCAAGAAGGCAAAGAAGAAGAATAAGAAGAACAAGACTCTGGCGAAAGATCCTCCAGCAGAGGAAGTGGTTGCCGAGGATTACAAATAAGACTCGGATGGACCTTTGATCCCAGGCGAGCCCAAAGAAGCTTCGGTGGATGGACATGTGGTTACTGCTGGTGCCCGTAAACTCATTGATGCTACATTAACTACGCCTATCCCTACAACTGCAGAACTTACTGCTGCAGAGTTGGAAGAAAGGGGGCTCAAGCCCTAGAAGCGCGTCACTAAGTACTCCTAGATGAAGCCACCAACATCGAGGAAGAGAAGAAGCGCATAGCTACTGCAGAGAAGTTCATTTCTTTGCAGCATCAAAAGACCCGAGAAAGCCACATGCGAGTTGACAAATTTTCGAAAGTCCACAAGGTCCTTTTTGAGGGAGACCCAGGGATGCCTTAGATCGACAGCAAGGGAGATCTAGTGTACCCAACACCAGTACAAAACACTGCCGCGGCTCGAGATATCCTAGCAAATAATCCATGCCCAGATCAAATCTTGTTGGGCATAAAGCTGCTCACCAAGGGTATAGATTAACAAAAGGTCGCGAAATCCGAAAGTGGAAAACTGGTCTCTCAGTCCGACCAATGTCGCATGGATCCGGCCTGGAATGATATTAGACCCCAATGGGTTCCAGAACAACATTACCGTTCCGACCGCCGGGAAGATAACTACTCAAGAACCGGATCTTCGGGGCAACACCACAGAACCGCACGTGACTGGAGCAACGTTGCTCTAGCCGTAGAGCAAGAGGCGATTACAACACTAACTCTGAGACACCCTCCTCGGCGAGAGTCAAACAATCACACGGAAGACGACAAAGAGAAATGTCGGGAGGAGGACCGTCAAAGGATGCCACCTCCTAGACATGCAAGCTGTCTGGCTGAACCCCATCGCGGTAGGAATGATGGACGAAGGAATGACGGACAGCGTGCTGAGTCAAGCTGGCAGGGGGCTCGTCGCAATGAAGACCCTCCCTGGAACCGGAATAATGATGCTCCGGATGGAGGCCCGTGATCAGCCGGAAATAACCCACCTGCACCACCCTCTCCACCAAGTAGCCACCACAATAGATCTCAAGGAGGGCTTCATGGCGGAGGAGGTGGTGGTAGGAGCAGAAGTCCGGCTCCAAGGCACCGCAGCTATAGCGAACATCCAAGACGGTGTTCCCTGTCACCAAGTGACGCAAGACATCGGATAAACTGTAGCATAGAAGCACGACACTACGAGTCAGATAACATCTATGTGGGTCCAAAATGCTTTGGACCATGCATTCGAGAAACAAGATTCCCGGAAGGATTCGCCATCTCAAGACACATCCAGCCCTACGACGGTGTAGCTTGGCCAGATACTTGGCTCCAAGATTTTTTCCAGGCTTGCTACATCGCCAAAGGCGGAAACAAATTGGTCGTGACCTTGTATCTCCCACTTATGCTACGGAAGATGGCACAATCCTAGCTTAATGAACTTCCGGAGAATACCATCCTCAACTGGTATGACATACAAAGCGCGATCTTTCGGAAATTCGAAGGCACATATCGGAGGCCATGTATGATAGGATACCTATAGCGTTGCACTCAGAAAGCTGGAGAAACTTTCCGAGATTACCTCGGATGATGGATCGACACCAACAACTCCTGTGAAGGGGTAAATGATCAAACTACGATTGAAGCTTTCATTGCAGGACTCCCAATTGGTTTATAACGTCACCGCTTGAAGTGCGACAAAGTCACTAATCTTGCAGAGATGATAGAAATGGCAAGCAAATATGCAGATGCTGATGATGACGCAGAAGGACTACTAAACATCATGGCGGTACCACAGTCGGCAAAACAACCGAAGCAACAAGCTGAGAGGCGCAAGAATACCTCGGAAGATAAACCCAACACGGAAACGGCAGTGGTCACTGCTACTTTCGGGTCTGGAGGACGGGGAGGGCATGGAGGCGGCCCCAGACATGGTCGTGGGACGTCAAGAGTCCAAGGTAGAGGAGACCAGCAACCTGGCAAAACCTACTCTTGGGCTGACATTGCCACTAACCCGCGTGTGCATCACTTAGATGCCAATGGGGGCTCGTCTCACACAAACACCGAGTGTCGTTTCAATGACGACATCAAGAAAGGCGATATCGTTGGCTACAGGGCTAAGCGGAAGAAGGGAAGAAAGAATCCCGAAAAAGAAAAGGAGACCAAGGAAGATTCTGACATGGAGGAAGCTGACCCTTCAAATCCCAGGTCGGATGGAAAGAAGAACTTCCCAATGAAGAAAGACACTTATGTCACTTTCCTTGGGTCTCAACCAACTAAGGTCAAGAAGGCAGTTTTGCATGAGCTCAACGCAACTGTTCCGGCTGTCCCACAATTCTTGGACTGGTTGGAAGTGGAAATCACCTTTGACGCCTAAGTTGCACAGGCAATGAAAATACGCCTTAGTCGTCAATCCACTTACTGACGGCTATGGTTTCTCCAAGACTCTCATGGATAGTGGCAGCAACATCAATATTCTATATGTCGAAACGCTACATCGGATGTGGATCTCGGTGACACAACTGAATCACAACTCTGTGATCTTTCACGGAGTTGTCCCAGGAAGACAAGCAAATTCCCAGGGAGAGATCACTTTGGACATTACCTTTGGAACTCCAAAGAACTATCGGACGGAATCACTTTCCTTCAAAGTGTTCCCATTCAAGAGCGCATACCACGCTATATTCGGATGTCTGGCTTACTAGGCTTTTATGGCTCGTCCGTGTTACATTTACAATATGATGAAAATTCCAGGTCCCAACGGCGTGATCACCATCAGGGGAGACCCGAAGAAGGCGCGAGAGTGCGAGGACAGAAATGACGCCTTTGCTAAAGCCATGCTGCATGCCCAGGAATACCAGGAGATCAGGAAGACCATCGACCCGTCCGAGATGCCCGCAATGAAGAAGGAGGTGACAAAACCGACTCCGGAGTTCAAGGCATCGGAAGAGACGAAGACGATGTCATTGAAGGATGATGACCCCTCCAAGGTGACCTAGATAGGTGTAGGTTTAGATAGCGCATAGGAAAGTGCGCTCATCAAGTTCCTCCAAGCAAATCAAGATATCTTCGCATGGCAGCCATCTGATATGACCGGAGTACCTAGGGAACTTTCCGAGCACTCTCCAAATGTACACCCAAACACTAAATCCATCAAACAGTCGTTACGATGTTTCGGCGATGAAAAGCGAAAAGCAATAGCCAAGGAACTAGCCCGGCTCGGATTAGCCGGATTCATAGAAGAGGTCATCCACACTGAGTGGTTGGCCAATCCTGTAATGGTCCCTAAAAAGGACACCACTGATTTAAGAATGTATGTTGATTATACCGCCGTGAACAAGGTTTGTCCCAAAGATCCGTTCACTCTGCCTAGAATTGATCAAGTTATTGCTTCTACGGCAGGCTCGGAACTCCTATGTTTTCTCGACGCATATTCTAGCTATCACCAAATTTGGATGAAGGAATCAGACAAAGTCAGAACTTCATTCATAACCCCCTTCGAACCTTATGTTTCGCTACGATGCCTTTCAGGCTCAAAAACGCAGGAGCTACGTACTAGCGCACTATGCAGTGTTGCCTCCACGATCAAATCAGACGGAATGTACATGCATATGTGGACGACATTGCGGTGATGTCCAAAAACAAGGAAACCTTAATTTCCGACTTGGAGGAAACATTCGCCAATCTATGCAAATACAACATAATGCTTAACCCAAAGAAATGTTTTTTTTGGAATACCAGCTGGAAAATTGTTAGGTTTCATCGTGTCTCAAAGAGGCATAGAGGTGAACCGAGAAAAAATTAAGGCTATACTCAATATTTCCAGGCCGACGCGCCTGAAGGACGTTCAAATCCACGTCGGCCTGGAAATATTGAGTATAGCCTTAATTTTTTGAAGGGTGTGTTCGAGGGATGTGTTGAACCTCAAACCCTTCAAACCCTTCAAAAATTAAGGCTATACTCAATACCCCTCAAACCGGTTGCATAGCTACAGTCAGTCGGTTTGTAAGTTGGCTCGGTGAAAGAGCCGCACCACTCTACAAGCTCCTGAAAAAAGACCAAAAAGTTCATTTGGACTGATGAAGCTAAAGCTGCACTATAAGACCTGAAGGTAGTACTCTCGTCTGCTCCTATCCTTGCAGCACCAGAACCTCGGGAACCGATGTTGCTCTATCTCGCTGTGACAAACAGAGTTGTCAGTGTCATCATGGTGGTGGAGAGACCAGAGGAAAAACATGAACACCTAGTGCAGTGTCCGACTTATTACCTCAGTGAAGTCCTAACTGAATCAAAGCAGCGGTATCCGCATTATCAAAAGCTAGCTTACGGTGTGTTCTTCGCATCCTGGAAGTTACGGCATTATTTTCAAGAACATCCAATTACCGTGGTGAGCACAGCTCCCATGACAGATATAACAAACAACAACGATGCTATAGGACGTGTCGCAAAGTGGGGCATATAGCTTTCAACTTTCGACATTGAGTACAAACCTCGTAACAGCAATCAAATCCCAAATCCTCGCTGACTTTGTCGCTGATTGGACAGAGACAATAGAGAATATGACCCTCCTAGAGTCGGAATACTGGACCTTACATTTTGACGGGTCTAAGGCGCTCGGGGGCTGGCGTGGTGCTCAAGTCACCCCAGGGAGATAAACTTTTCTTTGTGTTGCAGATCCACTTCACGGTGACAAATAACATTGCCGAATATGAAGCATTGCTGCATGGAATCCGGATTGCTAAGGATACTGGCATCCGACGATTAATGTGTTATGGAGATTCAGATCTTGTTGCCCAACAAGTGTCGGATATCTATAATGCAAATAAACACATTGCATCATATAGAGCTATCGTGGATGAACTATCTAAATCGTTTGAAGGGGTTGAGGTTCAACACATCCCTCGAACAGAAAATGAGGAAGCAGAAGCATTATCTCGAATAGGCACTGCACGGTAAAAGGTCACGGATGGCGCTTTTTTAGAGCACCTCAAAGTTCCCTCTATAAAAGGAGTACATGAGAAATATCCGACCAAATCCGACTCACCTGTAGTGGCAGTTCTGGCTGTAATTCCTAGTTGGACCCAACTCTACCTTGATTTCTTGGTAGAAGGCAAATTACCTGAAGACGAGGTTCTGAGCCGCCAGATCGTCCGACAAGCAAAAACCTATACAATAATATATGGTGAGCTCTATAAGTGGAGTGTATCTGGGGTCTTTCAGCGCTGTGTATATCCGGAAGAAGGAGTGGAAATCTTACGATAAATCCACGAAGGTGAATGCGGCCATCACGCTGCAGCCAAATCTTTAGTGGCAAAAGCTTTCAGACATGGATTTTTCTGGCTTATAGCCAAGGCAGATGCCGAACGGCTGGTCAAGACATGCAAAGGCTGCCAAAGTACGCCAAACAAGCTCATGTTCTAGTTGATTAGCTGCGAACAATACCTATAACATGGCCTTTCACGGTCTGGGGCTTGACATGGTAGGACCGTTTAAACGGGCTCCAAGTGGATTTACTCATCTCTTAGTGATGGTGGATGAATTCACAAAATGGATTGAAGCTAAACCCGTCACCAGTTGTGATGGAGCAACAACCAGAAGATTTGTCGAGGATGTTATAATCCGATACGGTTATCTCCACAGCATTATCACGGACAATGGGAGTAACTTCTCTATGGAAGAGCTTGCCAAATTCTGCGATGAGCAAAATATCCGGCTTGACATCGCGTCAGTCGCACATCCACAGGCTAATGGACAAGTCGAAAGAGCAAATGGTTTAATCCTACAAGGCCTAAAACCAAGACTTGTAGCACCACTATGAAGTGCTGCGGGGGCTTGGGAAGAGGAATTACCTTCTGTGATATGGAGTTTGCGAACAACCCCGAACAGGTCAACTAGATTCACACCTTTCTTCTTGGTCTATGGTGCAGAAGCAGTTGTTCCTAGCGATTTGATTCATACTTCTCCCCGAGTTGCTACGTACATTGAAGAGGATGCCGAAATTTCCCAACAAAATGATCTTGATTTAATCGAAGTAGTTTTCGTCATTGTTGAGATGAGATCAATAGCCTATCAGCAGAAGTTGTGCACGTATCATAGCCAGAGAGTCAAAAATCGGTCTTTCAACAAGGGCGATTTGGTTCTCTGGCTTGTGCAGAAAAAAAAGCACAAACTTTCTCCAGTATGGGAAGGGCCATTTTTAGTTAGTCGAGTATTGCACAATGGTTCTTACTATCTAACTAATATGCGGCCAGTCAAAGAAAGACCTGCTACTAAGAAAAGAAAGAGAGCTGGAGGCAGTTCAGACCCGAAAGAATTACACAGGCCGTGGAATATTGCTCAGCTACGTCCCTTTTATTCTTAAAATTTTCTTTCTTTATAATCATATATGTGTACATGTTCAATGAGAAATAAATTATTGGTTGCCTCAATTTTTTCTGAGAAGTTTTATATTACCATCTTATTTCCGAATGATCATGTCACAATCGAAAATCCCAAAATACTTGAAAGTACTTTATGCTCATGTTTGTTCCGGTTAAGATTTCCGATTCTAAAAATGCTACCTTCGGGTATAAGTTTAAATTTTCTAGTTTGTACTTTGGTTATTTATCTAATTATCAGATGCGGGTATTTTCCGAGTAGTGAATTGTTGGTACTGGAAGCCGGCTTTGTTTCCGAGTTTAAACTGGTTTATCAATTGAGCTCCATTGCTCGACAAAGTTTCCATGTTGAAGGTTGGCCGGCTCACAAAAGGGACAAGGCGGAAATCCAGATAAACGATAAGTATAGACAAAAACATAAAGTGCTTATGTAAACATTTCAAGCTCATAAAAATAAAGCCAAAAGTGCTAAATAGAAGTAGCAAATCTTAGCACTAGCAAAAGTATTACACTACTTATTTACAAGCTGAATTGTTTCAGAATAACACATCGTTTTTTGGTACTTTACGATGTAGGGGAAGAGGTAGGAGCTGCCGGATCACTAGAGACATCGACCTCACCTTGATATCTTTCCAAGACGTTCAAATCTGAAGCGGTTTGTTCATCGTCAGAGACTTCAGCTATTACTTCGGCAGGCGGAGGAGGCGTCTCCACGCGAGTGAAGAAAAGACTATCGTAGCTAGTCAGATCAGCTACGTGACATCCATATCCGGCATAGGAGTCCATGATGGCCTTATTATCTTGCTCCTGTCCATCTTCATCCACAGTCGAATACCCTCTGGTTACTTGCCAGATTTCCATGCTTCCATGGTGGCTCATAACCATAGTGAGAGTGTTTTGTGCTACGGTCCACGCATAGGACATGTTCCAGTTCTGGACGAGCTGGAGCATCTCCTTGGCCTTGTCCCACACCTCAAAGCCAGACATTCTATTCATGTTTGGAACCTTGAATACTTTGCCAATATCCTCCAAAGATTGGCGGAAATCATGAAACAAATCGCCGACTAGTGTAAGCCGGCTGGTGCGAGACTCGATGGAGGAAGAATCCAGTAAGCTCCGAGGACCTGCGCATATAATGCAAATATTAGTAAATATATCCGAACTCCTAGAGTCGGAAAAGCAGAAAGTTAGAAAGTGGGAAGCATATCGAAGATGACATTGTCAACTTTGGTCTTCTCTGCCCTAAGGCTCTGGAGTTCAGCCCGGAGTGCCTCAGAGATGTCCTTCTCTTTGAATAATGCATTATTGATATCCGAGATTTTTTGTTCCTGGGTTGTGATCCTTCGATCACGTTCTTCGGTGGCCATGGAGGAGGATTCGAGGACTTGTGCAATGTTGCGCTTGTGATCCACCTTAAGCTTATTCAGTTCTCGACGTAAGTCGATGTTCTCCACCTCCAGGGTCTTGAGATTCTCAGCTTCTTCAATCATGGCACATGATTGTTTGACCAGTGCTGTAAGCAAAAGAACAACAGTTGAATAAGTAAATTCGACTATGAAAGAAAAAAAGAGCAAGGTTAAGGACTGAAATGTTCACCTTCAGCCTCATCCCTTGACACCTTTAACTGAGCATTTTCAAGCCGGAGAGCTCTAATCTCTCTCCGCCTATTGCAAATATTCTTAAATAATTCCTGGTTATATGAATTAACTTTCTATAAGTCAGAATAATACCGAGAGTTAGAAGTCTACTAAAGACTCGGGCTAATATTTTTACTAATATCAGCACGAGCCTTGGGGGCTACAATAGTTCATTCTTTGGCATCCTATGAAAGCATAAATCCGGATTGTCTGTCCAACTTCATGCTTGGGGGCTAGATGATATGATATTAAATAAAGTAAAAAAGGTGAGTTGGAATTCCGACTTACATGTTGTTCATGAGTAAGCTTGCTTAAGCTCATGTTCACCTCGGTGGTAACCTTCTCGACCAGGGTCAGCGGGATTACCGGTGGTGGTGGAGCCACACCGGCTCTCAGCCTCTCGCCGCGAAGATGGATTTGCTCGAGAAGTTCAGAGTACTTGACGTCCTCTGCTTCTTGTGCCTCCTTCTCGGCAGTGATGTTCTGGCTTTCCAAGCATTGCTGGGCCAGCCGTTGGATCTCCTCCACAGATTTTCGAGTAATTCCAAGTTTGGAAAGACCCGGATTGTTGAGGAGGTTTTCGGCAAAAACTTCTGCCGAGGGATCATTGCCCATTGAGGGTTCACCCTTATCAACTGCCGAGTCACCCATGGTGACGTCGGTCTATGAACCAAGGTTCGCGGGCTCTGAATGAAGAGCCAGATCTTCTGCAATAGGTGGAGATGGAGTAATCTCCATTGTTGTAGAAGGCTGCGGGATAGGAGTTGGAGGAGCTGTGGGAGGAGAAGTCAAGTTTACCTTTGGCTGGCGGAGGGGCTTCGACGAGCCTCCTTTCCCCTTGCCCTTGGTGAGCTGTTTAGCTCTGAGGAGGTAATACAACAAAGATCATTACACCTCAGAAAGAATTAAGAAATAAAATATAGAGACCTTGTGAGGAAAGCTACCTCTTCACAATGGGCACTTCCTTTGTGCTGATGGAAACTGTCAGAGCCTTACGCTTTTGAGTAAGGGTCTCTAGCAAAGGAACCAGTTCTCCATCATCCTGAGAAATCTCAGGAGGATATCCCTCAAGAGGAGCAAGCTCCGACTCGTGGAGGTCAGCAAGCTGAAAAGAAGAAATATCTTAGTATTGCGGAAAGAAACAGTAATGTATAGATGAACACATGATTCGAGTTATTGCTAGAAACTTACTGGTACCACAGGATCATCAGCCGTATGCATGTCCAAAGATAGCTCCTGGATTTTCCTCTCGATCCGCTCCCTTATCATAGTCCTTTTTCGAGTAAGGACGGTATCAGATCCAGAGAGAGTCTTTTTTGTTCGTCATGATGGAGTGCATAAGCCAGTCACCATGGTGTTGGAGAGGCTGGATCCAGCGTGCCAACCAGCGGTGGATCAAGTCAGACCCTTTAAGGCCCTTGTGCTTCATCAGATATTCGATCCGCCTCTTGGCAAGAAGCAGATCATCAGTAAGAGCCAGCGCATCTGCGTCCCAGGACTCTTGGGGTGTGGCGGCACCGTCAACAAAAGCAGGCAAAGTAGTTGCTTTGCCGGGAGCTAGTCTATCCTTATGATAGAAAAAAGTGGATGGACATTGTTTCACCAACTCACTAGCCTTAATCCTAGGATAGACACGTTCTCTCCTAACGGTGATGGAGTTTCTCCGGGTATGAAAATAGTACCGGAAGAGAATGAGACTTGGCCTAATGCCGAGATACCCCTCACACAAAGAGGCATAAGCACACATCTCTAAGAGAGAGTTTGGGGGAGATGGTGGAGTTGAACTCCATAGTAATCTATAACTCAGAGAAGAAATCTGAGGGTTGAAAGCTCAAACCTCTGTCGAGGTGGGTGCCGAAATGCACCCGCTCATCGGCGTTGGGGGTGGGGACGGTTTGTCCATAGCCGCTCCGCCAGTCGCCGGCACGGAGGAGCCCTTCATTCTTGACCACGTGAAGCTTGGCATCATCAAGGACGCAGGGAATCCAGACCCTGCAAAAACTCTCCTTATCCGTTGCCGACGTCGTCGCTATTGTCGCCGTCGTGGTGGAAGATGAGGCTTCAACCATCTTCTGGGCACCTAAGACCTAGGATGGGCGGCGTTGGGAGATTTGGGGGAGGCAGAGGAGCTCTGTTCGTCGGAAGCATCAAGAGGAAGGAAGAGGCACTAGTGCTGGTGAAGAGGAAAGGGAGAAATCTCAACCCTTTATATCCTTCATCTGCGCCAAGATTCGTGCAAAACAAACAGTAGTTGTGCCACGCATTGTGGAAGGAGTTGGGTAACCTCCACGCGATGATTACGCCGCCTCGATCTCTATGCACGCATTAAAATGATGCCTCGGTTCTGCGAAAGGTGGACCCACCAACGGTCGTGCTGGCGGGAATGTCTATCAGTGACGTGACTTGACCTTGACTGGTGTTAGGTTACGCCAGAGACCCAGCTCTGGCTTAGTTTGAATTTCAAGTTGGAAACCCAAATAATGTATTCATAGGTCTGACTCGTTTTGAGACTCGGATCGTATCCTTTCTTTTGAAGTTTCAGGAACCCTTCAAGATTCTAAAAGCCGAAGATCAAGCTAGACGATGATGAAATCCGACTCTAGATCTTGGAGGCTTCCGGGGGATGTTGTTGGGGATATACTTTTCGGGTATCCTCACTATGCCTCACTGACCAGGGTGGCCCACTTCGGGTTAGAGCTTTGCTTCACGGGCGGCCTAGTCAAGGAGAAGAGATGGAGTCCAGTCTGGCTACGGGAAGGCCCAGAAGACTTACCGACATAGGCCTGCTATGTTACTTGTAGTTCAAGATGTACTCTGTAACTAACTCTTAGTAATAGTCGGATAGGCCTCCCCTGTAAACCATAGGCTGGATATATATATATAAGTCGTCCTAGGGTATGCCTTTAGGGAACCCCACAATAGTCTACAATCTCAACTCGTAGAGGCGAAACACTTGTAACCCATATTCCGGCTTTGATGTATTACTGGATTGCTAGTAGGAGTAGGATCCATCCAAAGCCGGCGGATTCGAACCTGGGTAAACTTGTGTGCTCACTGTCCCGGAACACCGTACGTCTCACACCCCTCTCTTCCGCACGCCTTGAGGACCCCCTCATGGCGTACTTGTCATCAATCCAATGACACATGTTGGCCTTGATCTTGTAGCGAGAAGAATGAGTACTTCCCTCACCCTCATGCTGCACAGACTCACCGGCCCTACAAGCCCTCTTGCTCTTGGCAGGTTTGTCAGGCACATACTCCTCACTCCCATAGTCATCACCTTCACCTGTGAAAAAGAGAGAAGGGTTGGGGAGCACAGGGATGAGTACACCACATGGAAAATGGGAGGAATAAATTGGATTTGAGCAAGTGCATGGTGAAAATAAACACTACAGAGAGGTCTGGTGCTAGAGCCGGTTGGACTGGCTCCAGGACAGGATGGTCCGGTGTTAGGGCTGGTGAGTCGGGAACAGAACGAATGGTCTGGGATCAGATCGGATAATCCTGTGGAAGGGTCGGTCGATCGGATCAGGGACCAAATCTTAATGTGGGGATCCAATACCCCATCTATGTAATGTAAAAATTCTCACATGGCTCCAAAAACTTGCACAAATACAAATTTAACAGGAAGTGTAGGCCATGGTTTGACGTGGTTGGCATACAAGAATGATGGTGGAACCCTAACTTGTCAAATCCATCAAGCTGTTTAGAAAACATGGGGATTTGATAAGCAGAAGAGTGGGAGAAAGGGATTACCCAAAGACATGGCTTCCCTTGGAGGAAAGCACACAAGTGCCCTTGGGGAGGTAGAACACAAAAATCTCCCAAACCACTGCGAGATGGAGAAATTCCTTCAGTGGAGAACGTCCAAAGGACCTTCTACATGATTTGGTGGCCCGATCTATAGATCCTAGGGGTGGAATCACCCTAGGAGGCAAGGGGAGGGGGAGGGGTGACAATGGGCAAAGTGAAAAGGTAACTGGTGGAGGGGTGGGGATCGGGCCAGGAAGAAGGAGGAGGAGAAGATCTTAGATCTGGTATGGGAACTGGTCACACCGAGTTGCAGACCGGATCGGTCGGTCCCCGAGCCGGTGAACCGAACTAGAAACCGAATCTGAGTATGGAGGCATCAGAGGTGAAGATTCGGTGGCAAGTCCAGTCGACCGGTTCTAGGACCGGAGCCCTCAGCCGGAACCGGTCTGACCATCGAAGTTCAATCGGGACACTTCTATACGCAGGTTCTGATAGACTCGGTTTGACACCGGCCCATGCACTGGACGGTCCGGTCCTGCGGCCAGTCAGACCCGGCCACAAACCAGAAAAACCAGAGAAACTCCGATTTTTTTCAAAAAACTATTTTTTTAGAGTGACATGTGCATGTAGAGGATGATAGTAGACTCCAAAAGGGTACAAGAAGAAGGTGATCTAGGAATGTCCATTGGAAAAGAAGCAAGTTCAAACACAAAAACAACAATAAGCATGATTTGAGAATATCAAGATCCACAAGTTGTAAGAACCAAAAGAAGAAGCAAATGTCATGGCAGGGGATTTATCCCCTATGATTAAGCACACATAGGAATGCATCAAACCAAGACATGGTAATATTACTATCCCCATATGTGTTGCTCGCTAGGCTACATAGAAAGTTAGTAGCAAGAATATAGTGCAAGAAGTAAATCAATCCAAGTTTTTAGGATCTAGAATACCGAGTTCTCGCCTCAATGTGACAAAACGGGCTTCATCGAAAGGTTTCATGAAAATTCGCCAATTGGAACTTCGTTCCCACATGAGTAAGATTGATGTCACCATTTGTGACATGGTCACGTAGGAAGTGGTGCCAGATGTCAATATGCTTGGTGTGACAATGTTGGACGGGGTTATGGGCGATCTATATTACACTTTCATTGTCACATAGAAGAGGCATCGTACCAAGAGATACACCATAGTCTTTCAAGGTTTGCCTCATCCATAACAATTGAGCACAACAAGATGTTGTGGAAATGTATTCGGCTTCGGCGGTGGATAGGGGATGGAGTTTTGTTTCTTAGGTGACCAACTCACCAATGACCGGCCAAGGAATTGGCAAGCCCTGGAGGTCCTTTGGATTCCAAAGCCTGAGCGTAGAAGTGAGAACAAGGTACCTAAAAATCCTTTTGAACGCCATCAAATGGCACTCCTTGGGAGCGGATTGAAAACGAGCACACATTCCAACACTTAACATGATATCCGGCCTAGAAGCACAAAGGTAGAGCAAGGAACAAATCATGGAGCGATATACCTTTTGATCCACGTCCTTCTCACCTACTCCAAGACAAAGTTGTCCATTAAGTGGCATAGGTGTCTTCATGGGATAGGAATTGGTCATATCAAACTTAACGAGCATGTCCTTCACGTACTTCTCTTGGGAGATGAAGGTGCCTTGAGCAAGTTGCTTCACAATGAAGCCTAGGAAATACTTCAACTCCCCCATCATGGATATCCTAAATTTCATAGTCATCAACACAGAAAAAGCTTTGTTATGAGATTCATTAGCTCCACTAAAGATAATATCATCAACATAAATTTGAATAAGTAATAAGACACCCCCTTTAACCCGTTTGGTGAAAAGGGTGGAATCAACCTTACCCACGCTAAACCCGTCCATGAGTAGGAAATCCCTAAGCTGCTCATACCAAGCACGAGGAGCTTGCTTTAGTCCTTAGATAGCCTTATGGAGTAGATACACATGGTTGGGATAGCGTGTGTTTTCGAAACTCGGGATTTGACCTACATATGCAACCTCTTTCAAGGGACCAGTAAGAATGCACTTTTCACATCCATTTGATAAAGCTTGAAGTTATTAAAAGACGCATATGCAAGAAAGAGACGAATAGCTTCAAGGCGAGCAACGAGCGCAAAGGTATCATCATAGTCGATACCTTATATTTGGGCATACCCTTGCGTCACTAACCTTGCTTTGTTTCTTGTGATAGTTTCGTTCTCATCTTGCTTGTTCTTGAACACCCACTTGGTCCCGATGACATTGCTGCAATGATATTTAGGCCCCTTTATATATGCACAGCTTCGTGGAGAGATTCATTGTTGATATGCACCGGCTGGTACCTGTACCAAGTGGTGTCAAGGCTACTCCAACCCCAACACCCAGATGGATTCCCCCTCTAGAGGGATGGGCCAAGATCAACGTGGATACGAAAGTGTCGAAGAATACCTCGAGCGCATCTTGTGCTACTATGGCGAGGGGACCAGCAGGTGATTTTTTGGGTGCCACGTCGGTGGTGTTGATGGGGATGTCTGAATTGGAGACATTGGAGGTGATGGCGTGTAGAGAAGGGTTGGCACTAGCAGGTGACCTTCTGTTGCAGTAGTTCAGAGTGGCCAAAAATTGCATCAATGTCATCCAGAGTATCGAGGGGGATGGAATGGGTCACTATGGCCATATTGTGAAGGAGCTTAAAGCCTAAGAGACAGATTTCCAAATGGTGCAGTTTGTTCATGAAGGGAGGTCATCAAATGTAGATGCACATTGTCTGGCTAGGAGCTCTTTGTACCTAGCGGAAGGTAGACATGTCTGGCTTCAAGTTCCACCTAAGGGTGTTTGTACCAATTATCAGATTGATTAAATAAAGGAGGGTGGAGTTTTCTAAAAAAATAGTGTTTAGCCTGACTGACTTGATCTATACTACGGAATGACGTTCTACCCACGCGAGCATGATAGACTCAAGGATTTGTCAGCCTCACTTATACGTGTTAGGATGGGTTTGGTTCCATCTTTTTTCTTGCACATAGATCTAGCATGATCATATCATAAACTTTTCTCTTATACGTGTTAGGGAAGGTTTGGTTCCATCTTTTTTCTTGCACGTAGATGTAGCGCGATCATATCATAAAGCTTTCTACCTAACGCCTGCACCCTGAGGGGCACACAGAGGAGTCTAGTTCATATTATCATGATGATGTGGATTGTCCCCATGTGTGAGTAGTTTACTTTGTTTTGTGGAGATGGAGAAAACCTAACACAATTGTGAATTGAAATAACATGATGTTTGTTTTTATTTGTATAAGTGTTCCCTCGGCCTCCATGGCACCGCCGCTCGCAGTTGTGCCCCTGGCTGCCATGGCACCGCTGCTGCCTGCTCCTACCGTGGCACGTGCTAGACTACATGGTTCCAGAGCACGTGCAACGATGACTCCATGACGACCCCACAACGCATTGTAGTTGATGCCCATGGTATGATTTCATTACCCCCTGATGGTTAGGGTTTTTGTAGATTCTCTGATTCCATGGTTAGTGCTTAGATTTGATGGTAGTGTTAGATTGTTTCTACGTAGTGTTACAATCAATCATTGAAATCCATGTCAATGGCAGCTCATCGATGCCCGCCATGACGGTGATCATCGTGCTGCCTTTAACAAGGTTTTCGATGGGTGCATGGTGTCACCAGCATGGTGTGCATATTTGTGCTCCATTGACATTGTTTTCAATGGTTGCATAGTGATTACCATCATGGTTTGCATCAGTTCACTACCATTGACATAGTTGTCAATGCGTGCCACTGATAGTGTGTTTTGTTGTGTTGTAGAACTAGGAGTTCGTGGCTAGAGCCTATGTTGTGGTATTGCCGACGAGTACTCCATGGAGGGGTCCTCACAGAGCATGTTTATAGAGGTGGGGGAAGGTGGCGAGTTGGCAGGTACGAGGTAACACAGCTTACCTAGGTTCAAGTCCCACAACGGTGGCGGAACTCTACTCCTACTATAAATCACTATAATGGCAATACGCCGAGTTACAGGGATTGGTTCACTGTTCGAGGGTGTTATGAATTATGCAAGGCTCCCACAGGTCCGGCTTATAAAGGTGCCAGAACCTAGGGTTACAGGGAAAGGACCTTGTTAGACAAGGTACAGAGTCCTACACTAATACTAACTAATATTTCGTGTCTTGTACTCCAAGGCTCCGAGTAGGTCGATGACTTCCATGTAGCCTTCCTTCATCCGGCATGAGCCTCCCTTCTGGATCTGGCTGATTTGGTTGCCTAGCAGGCCATGGGCCATGCTACCAACTGTGGGCCACCCGGCTTAGCCAGATTATAGACATACAATGGTGGTACCCATTTGGCATATCCCCAATAGTAGCCCCCGGGAGGACTTTGAGATCTTCCGCCCTCTTGCCTTTCAATCTTGAGTGGTCTGTCTAGGTGATATCGGCAACTCATCAAGCAATATCTTGAAGGTCTCCCAAAGAACCCTGCAATCCTCTTCGTCTTCGTAATGTAAGCCGGAGATTCTTCAAGTCCTTTCTCCTAGAGGCGGATAGTTTCCGCCTTCCATGGAATATTTAGACGTGACGCTTCTACTGCAATGGTCAGAAGGATGACATAGACATCCTACGCTACCTCGAAATTCACATAAAGAAGTGAATTATTCATTAGCTACTTTCGTGCGCACAAAATCCGAAACGTTAAGCGGCATATCGGGGGACGTGGCGAAATTACCGTGCATGTTCATCCAGACGTTGGCAATGCTGTATCCGTTAGATTTCTTTGCATGAATCTTGACGCTGGGGTCTATGAATATTTACTGTGGCTTAGGCATTTTCTTTTACCTGCATTCTTCCCTGTGTCTTCTTCTTCCTCCCTCTGCGCGACCGTTCGAGCTCTCCAGCAGAAAACCCTAGCCAGATTACTTTCTCTCCCCAAACCTTCATCCACCTTCGCAATGGCCTCCAGCAGCAGCACTCCCTCAACAGCGGCGGCTCCCGAGGCTACGGTCGAGCCATCACAGAGTGTTTTTGTCCCACTGGAAGGGGTGATGATCCCGGTCTCTGTCGTGGTGGAATCTATCGGCGGTGACCAGAAATGGGCAGCGGCTGATGTTGTAGAAGAAGATGCTAACTCCCACAAGGGAGTATGGAGGGGCTCTAACCTCTCCACCGAGTAGTTCCAAGAAATCATCGCAGAAGGCTATCTTCCTGCGATGGAGGGCTTGGCCTGGCGGCTGACACCGGCCGGCGAGGTGGTCCCTTCTCCCCAAGCCGGAGAGAAGGTCTATCTCAAGTCCCAGCTAGTGCATGGCATTACCCTACCAGTCTCCGACTTGTTCCTCGAGATCCTTCGACACTTCCAGGTACTTCCCCACAACCACTCTCCCAACAACATCCTTGTACTCAGCAATTTCATAGCTTTGTGCGAAGGATACCTAGGAATCAAGCCTAGGTTAGATAAGTTTATCTATTTTTCACCGTCAAGAGAGAGTCCGTAGAATCCAAGGATGAGCTACGAATTTGTGGAACGATTAGTTTTAAGATCCGTCCTCACCGGAGATTCCCCGACATCGTCGGTCATGAATCATGCAAGACTGGCAACGAACATACTTCTTTGGCCCAGCTATCCCTCTGGCCGGCCGCCAAGACTCGTATCCCGACTTCGTCAACGGAGCCGCCGCCGAGGCCCCCACATGGAGATCCCAAGGTCTCCTCCCGTTCAATGACGACGCCTGTCGCGCCGTAAGGCGGAACGAATGGCTGGTAGATGGAGGTCTGACCAGCTTGGACCTAGCCATGTGCTGGTTCACGAGGCAGATCCATCCTCTGCAGCACCGCGCCGAGCTGATGCATAAGTACTCCAAGAGAATAAAAGATCACATGCGAATCTCGCAGGACAACTTCTCCAATCACTCCATCAAGCTCTGGCTAAATGACATCTTCGAAGTGAAAGACAGGAAGCGCGGCTTCAAGATTACCTTTGACATGTTCGAAGGCGGCAAGTGCCTAGAGGTAACTGTTCTTCCTTTGTTGCTTGTTATATATATATTCTAAGGTCTTCCATCTTGAATGCGTTACTCACTTGGCTCGCTATTGGATCTTATCAGCTAGTGACCTTGGCGGTGGATCAAATGGCCTCCCAGGTCTATGACCCAAAGCTGAAAGATATCTATGTTGTGTCTGATGATGACGCTCCCAAGGATCATCTAGCTCCGGCAGCGCGAAAGTGGAAGAGCTCCACCTCTGAAGCTATTGCCGAGGGCAAGAAGAAGAAAACAGAGAGTGGAATCTCCAAGAAATTCACTGCCTCCTTTGAAGCGGAGAAGAAGAAATCCACCGACATCCCCTTAGCTAAGGCGTCTGTCATAGTGTAAGTATATTCATTCTCCGACTTTATTTTGCTTTGCACCTATTCAATTCATGTACTTATATTGTGTATGTTTCGGGAAGAAATCTGGTGTTGGCTTGAGACGGACCTCCAAAGATGTTGGTGGTTCTAGGAATATTCGTGGCATGTTCTCCAAGTTGTCCCCTGTTGCTGCTCCCTTGACCCCTGTCATCAAACCTGCAACAGGCTCCACCGGAGCCTCATCCCGCGTCATTCCTGAGACCTCCGCCATGGAGATAGACATCAATCCGACTCCGGATGTCTCAGGCTCTGCCGGCATGGACGTTGTTCCTGGTGGTCAAGCAACGCATGAGAGCATTTCCTCCAAAGTGGCTGAATCTTCGGCTATGGATGCCACCGATAAAGGAAAGCAGCTAGCGAAGAAGAAGCAACCGCAATAACAAAAAAGGCAGGAGCCTCCGCGCCATCAACTCCTATAATCACGCAGGAGGCAACGAAAGCTTCATCCATGCCTCCGGCTTCTACAACTCATCTACCTCTGACTCCTCCGACTTTGAGCCTGGATGATCTCATTAATCAGAAAATGCTATTTATAACAATGCTCGGACCTTCCATAATGCATATGCTCACTTGGCTAATGATGGCCTGCAAGTGCACATGTTCGTTAGAGAATGTTTTCGTGGAAGTATTAATTCTAGTTTTTATATCGATCCCAATAAGTAGCCTAGGAAAGTGTTTTTATGCAGTGTTTCTGTCGCACCCAAGGAGTCACGGGTCTTGAGTGAATTGACTGCAAAAGTTCACGGTGGAAGTGGTGAGTAAAAGATAGAGGAAACTTGCTTGGGAAATAAGTAAATTGCATAAAAGTAAAGATGTGAAAAGTGTGTAAAGGTCCTGCATATGAGAAGTTAGGCGCGGAGAGAAACAGTTCATGGTGATAGTGAAGGTGCCAAATGGATAAAGTGGAATAAGTGTTAGTGATATTTCTTATTTATAAGTGAGTAGGCAAACAACCCATATACCGACTACGAGTCCTCATGGCAAATTATTCCTAGTCCCAATGATTCATCTGCTTGTTACCACTGCCATGGTCCACACATTAATTAAGGTCTTGCGACCAGATCAAGGCTTTAATCTTGATGGTTCCTTGTTGTCCTCGGGTAGTACTATCTCTTCATTGATATCGGCTGTGTAATTCGGGGGTCGCCGAATTACTAGCATAGAAGTTCATACCTATGAGATCTTGAGATCATGTTACCTGGGCCCTTAAATTAGATAACAAGCATTAGAAAACATAGATAATCATTCTCACTATTAAATAAAGACTACAATGATCACAAATGGATGGATTTAAAGGAGGCACAGCACATCTCATCAATCTCCTACATCTCCCACGCCTATGGGTATTTACTCAGACATGAGAGGGGGACAAATCAAATGCATAATTGTGTTGCAAATAAAAATCATCTCAAGGTTACTGTAGCAAACCACAATAGCGATTAAAGATCGAATAAAGTACAAACTAAAGGTAGATCAAAGTATTGAACCCTAATCTTACAAGTGCCAATCTCTCTCTCTCTCTTTCTAAGTAATGATGGGCATGATGGTGGAGTGTGCGGTTTAGAGGTTGGAGATCGTCAAGGAACGAGGTGAAGTTCTTCTCCTCTTCCAGATCTGATCTACCCCCTCTAGATGGCTTGCGGTGGTTGTATCTTCTATTCTGTAGTTCTTCTCGTCTCTCTTCCTTCATGAAAGTTGCTTGTATTGATATAAGGAAGGCGTCGGTGTGCAGTACGGGTGGGCGGTATGGGTGCGTCCTGACCGTACCGATGGTCATTATGCATGCTAGATACCTCCAATGAAAGGGGCTCCAATTGGCGATTTACTTCTATGGATGTAATTAGCCCATAAATGCTATTAGATCTCCAATAAATGTTCATTACCTGAAAAATATCACAAGAAACCAAGGATTCACTAATTGCGATGTTAACATTAGTAGACATGGGTAATCTTTAGTAAAATCCGGCAATAAACAAGAGGAAAATCAATAGTAAAAAGTGATGAAATTTGGAGCTATCAACATCCCCAAGCTTAGCAGTTACTCACCCTCGAGTGACAAAGCTATAAGGAGTAATAGCGAAGAATTGAATCAAGATGAAAACTTACAAGTTTGAGGTTGTATCACATTCCATCGTCTTAAATCCAACAACCTTGAACACGAGCATAATATATCTAAAAAATTGCACTTAAGCTCAAATACTAAACGCAAGTAACTCACTAGTAATAGTTCTTATAACTCAAATGAGATTGTTAAAAATTTGGCAGGGCTTTGCAAATCAATTTCTTCCAGCACCTCTCTTATTATGAGAGTGAAAATGTTTTAAGCAAGGTCGCTTAAGTCAAAATTAAGGGTGCACATGTAGATGTCAAAAGAAGGATAAACCTAGAGCTTTTTCATTAACACCCACTTCGATAACCGTGGCTATCAAATACCTCTTATTTTCCTTGCCTATCAAGAACTCTAATTATACATTTCAGGTGGTGAGGTGATCCCAAAGATCAAAAGTATTGAAAGTTTTGCAGCTCATATTTTGATGATAAATTTTTCTTCTTTTCTCAAGGATCAATGAATATTTCTTTTGTAAATGCTTACACAACCATTTGGGAATACCAATAATTTTGCCCATATAGCGACATGTATGCCACTCATGCCATCAACTCATAGCCGAAATCCGGGGTTATACCATAGATCGTTCAGAGGCTAGCAGAGTTGTTGGCATCCCAAAGGTGTGTAATTGAAACAAAGAACTTTATTTCTTTCTTCTCTCCCCTTTATTTTACAGCAGGTCAACACAGGTTTTGGCATCTCCCTCTCCCACTATAAAAAGTTCATTCTATCAAACAATTATTTTTTAGAAGGTATCATCAAGTCAACGATCAGTATGTGGGGTTGAGTACTACTAAGATTAAGCCCTTACGACAAAAACATGGCACCAAAATTGTCGATAGACACTTTCTTTTATTCTTAAAAGCTTGGAATTCAATCGAAGGGGTGGTTTGCAAACTGATATTAACTGTTGAAAGTCTTAACCAAAGAGGTGACAAAAACCTTTGAGCTCAAGTCCTAAAAGATAATGAATTAAGCGTGGAACCGAACTCACGTGCAACCGAACAGACATAAAATGTTCATGAATAAGCTTACAGGAAGAAGGAAAATAGGAATGTGGTACCTCCTCTTGCTTGCTCGTCTCCTACTTGAGTCAACTCTTTGTTTTCATCTCCATAGCTAAATCACTAGAAGTGAGCATCCTGCAGATAAATCAACAAGAGCCGAGAGAAATTTGCACAAATAAAATTAAAAGCTAGTCTAATATTTTTGGATTTTTCTTTTTATCGTATGCAAAACTGAAAGTAAACATGCATTGAAACAAAAAAAATAAAAATAAGAAATAAAAATATGAATGCAAAAAGGTGGGAGGAATTCAACCTCCCCAAGTTTAGGCTTTTTGCCTAGTTGAAATCAAGCGTCGCCACCATCGGGCGGCGGCTGCTGGTATGGGAAGTTCGGGTAGCAGTTTGGAAAGTCGGTCATGAAAGATGTGAAGTCTTGGGTGAGGTTGACTATGTTGGCGTTCACATCATACAACGTATGTTCTATGTTATCAATGCGATGCACCACCTGGTCAAACTCGCCCCTCGGGACATAGTTAAATCCCAGCTGTGGTTGAGGCATACCTTGTTGTTGGTGTTGGTGGTGGTGTTGTTGATCGTAGTCGTCCCAGCCTGCACCATGTCAATCTTCTTCTCCTTGGTCTTGTTGTTGTTGGCCAGCTGCTGCGTTTTTCCAGTTGGGGTGACCTCCTTGCGGCAAAGTCCTTCCTGAGAGGATCAGTGCCTACTGGAACTCCTCCTCGGTGAGGACGAACTTTGTTTACCTGGCAAACCAAAAGCTTGGACAAAAGGAAGCAAAACTTGGTGGAGATCACCGTTAGGCTCAAAATAAAGCTGGTAAGCATGAAGGGAGTGTTCGGGTCTATTGACCCCCATGAACTAGGTGATAGCCATATGAATGTCATCCAGGGTCTTACTGCTAGCTACAGCTCTTTCCCGTGGTAGGACAAATTCATTTCCATAGGCTATCTGTGTGATCAACCCACCACAACAAATCTCCCCCGCAGAAGCCGACCTTTGGCGGTGAAAGTGCTGGATGAGCAAAGCACCCAAGTTTACCTTGTGCTCCATCTCTTGATGCAAGGCCATATGAATTACACTTATTTCGGGGCCTGCCATTGCCCCGACATCACCTTTTCCAAAAATAGAATTAACAAGGAAGGTATGAAAATAATGGATAGTAGGATTCTGGATGGTGGCACTCTTTTTGCGCAAATAATCAGTGTTCCTATGGACATAAATTTGCTCCCAAGAATGCATTGCCTCCATGTGCACATTGTCATTAATATCGAGTTTCCCCTCATGGGAAAATACGAAAATATCACAAAATTCATAGAAGGAAAGGTTGTGGAGCTGCCCATTGAGTACAAAACTTACAGTGCAATTACGCTCTTGGGCCTCGAGATCATGATGGAACAATGACATGAACTCGTACGTGGCGAGCTTGTAGGTATCGACGGAGAGGTAGGAGAAGTTGACCATGCCAGCATGCATAGTCATCTGCTCGAAGTCCTCCAAAAGACCTTGGCGGGAGAGGAACTCGCGATTTACCTACTTAGTGGGCAAAACCTTGCGGTTGCTCACCCTCTCTTAGTCTCGGATCATGGCGGCCCTCAAGCTGTCCACCTCCGAGAGCCTCTTCTTTGAACTCAGTGGCCTGGCAGAACCCGAGGCTCCCTCCGTACCCGAGCCCTTTCCCAAGCGGAAAATCCTTCCAATGTTATGCATTGTGCTGCAAATTTTTTAAAGAAAAATATAGGCATCAAGTTTCTGTCACATGAACAGACGATTAAAGATAGAAGTTACAAATCCTAATGTGAGAAATCAACAATAATCTCAAAATATGATGAACTCATCTAAATAGCCAATGTGATGAATTCAACCATGGATTTCAGAAAATAGAGTATGGATCAGGTGAGAAACTTACCGATGTGAAGATTCCCCAACTCAAAAACACGAAATCAATGAAGAATCAAAGGTTCTAGGAGGCTAGGGTTTGAGGTGGAGAGAGAAAGAACAGTAGAAGAAAGAGGAAGAAGAAGAACGGGGTTGGCTTGGAGCCAGCCGCCGTCGGCGTTTACCTGGCGACGTAGTCGGTACGGGCGGGCGGTATGGGCACAGCCCACCCGTACCGGTGGTCGTGACCGTTGCATCAAAGTTAGGGTTCGAGATCAAACCTGGTCAGCTCGGTACGGGCACACGATACGGGCACAGCCTGACCGTACCGTTGCTTGTTATCCATACGGGAAACCTTGGTCGACTTTGTCGAGATTTGGTATGAGCGCGTGGTACGGGCATACCCTGGCCGTACCACCTCTCGTTACCGGCACGGTTCCCTTTGCTAAAATTGTCGACACTCAGTACGGGCGCGCGGTATGGGCATACCCCGGTCGTACCACTTCTCGTTATCTGATCTATACCTTTTTCTTTTCTTCATTTTTCCCTTGCTTCTCAACTTCGCTAAGGTAAATTCTTTGAATGAACTCAAAACTCGAAATAAATTTATTAGAGCATACAAATAATAAAGTAGTAACATAATGAAAATTTAAACTTAATTTATTGAGAATGGGTTAACTCCCATTAAGTATTTTATTCTAGAGTTTTGATCAGCCAAGCTCCATATCATTGGCATTTACCTCAAGCTGCTCTTTATCTTCTATTCTTGCTGCTTGGACACACTTAGGTGGTGGAACATATTTTCGATTGTGTTCCCATTTGTTTGGGAAGTATCAAACAATATGATCATCATATATATTGAAAATCATCTTACCGCTAGAGAATCTACATTAGCTCCAGCTATGCTAAGAAAAGGT
This sequence comes from Avena eriantha, assembly GCA_910589775.1. Classification (NCBI taxonomy): domain Eukaryota; kingdom Viridiplantae; phylum Streptophyta; class Magnoliopsida; order Poales; family Poaceae; genus Avena; species Avena eriantha. The sequence continues at coordinate 146,926,655 of OU342741.1, read as the reverse complement.
CTTCCAAGGATGATATAAAGTTTGTCATCCTCAAGAACATCAAGAATAATAAAATCAGTGGGTATAACATGTTGATCTATTCTAAGTAGAACATCTTCGATCATACCGACACATTGTTTAGTTGTTTTATCCACCATTTGTAAAGTAATTGATGTAGGAGAGCATTCTCCAAGATTCAATTTCTTAAATAGGGAATAAGGAATAACACTAACACCTCCTCCTAAATCACAAAGAGCATTGAATATATTAGTTTTCCCTATTGCACAGGAGATGGTTGGTATCCCTAGGTCCCCAAGCTTAGCAGGCAGCTTATCACCAAATCTTGTCATTACTGCTATAGTCTTAGTTACCTTCTTCTTTCTATTAAGGATATCTCACATAAACTTTTTATATGTAGGAACTTGAATAGCATCAGTTAAAGGAAGTTCTAAACGCAAGCTTCCGAGTGCCTCAGCAAAAGAGTCATAAATAGCTTTATTCGGTTCGTATTGAACTCGGTTAGGATAAGGAATTTTATTTTTAGTAGGTATTACCTTCTCTTTTACCTTTTCCACAGGTTCAACATTCCTTTTGTTTTCCCTTGCATCTGATTTTTTCTTATCGGCATGTTCTTCATGTGGGATGATAACTTCCTCTTCTTGTTCCTTTCTGAGATCGGCCTCTTCCCTTGAATTGATAGTCTCAGAGTCCGAGTCATATGGTTTATGCTTGTCCCCTACTTCCCCTTCTTCTCTGGTTTTGGAGGCTTCATTTTCCCTTTTTTGGGCCACATAATCAATGTCATCCTAGGGATCAACTAAATCCTCCTCTGCTTGACTCATATCCCGAGTCTATCTTTCTTTTCGAGCTTGTTCTTCTTGATACCACGTCAAATAACAATGTTAGTAGAAATAGTACTGAAATTTCCTTGGTTCAAAATCAAAATTTGGGTTTCATTTATTTCCTCACACTGAGGTTTAACCATACTTAGATATCTATCTAAATGTTTTGTGGCTTGACCCAAGTCATCAAAGACTTCTGTTAGATCTCTTATATTCTTTTCTTTTGTCATAAGACGTTTATATTTTTTATCATGGAATTGATTCAGTTGATATTTAAACTTCTGCATTACAAGATTTATATCATCTTCTATTACATAAGTTTGAAGAATGTCAACTTTATTCACTTTCACAAGTTCTGAGACTATACCTTTTTCTTCCATGGACTTTTTGACTTCGGGTATAAGATCTGGTGGTATGTGAATCATGCCTTTTCATGGTTCAATATCCATGACTGGATTGTATTATTCATCATTAAAGGATCTTACCTCGAAAATCTTTACACATTCCGGCAGTGTTAGGTTGCATATGGCTCCTCCTGCAGATAGATCAATCATTTCTTTTGTCTCGTCATTAAGCCTATTATAAAAATATTGAATAACTAAGTCCTCGTGAAAACCGGTATTTGGGACTTTCATAATCATTGCATAAAATATATTCCATGCTTGATAAAAGTTTTCTCCAACTATTTAAAGAAAGTTTGTTATAATACGTTTGATTTGCATGATTTTACTGAATGAACAATATTTATGCATGAATTCTCGGATGCAATCTTCCCAGCTTTTTATAGTGTGATTGGTAATGATTGTAACCAAGCAAGAGCATTATCTTTTAGAGACCAGCGAAAAAGTTTAAGGAGTATAAACTCTATTGGTAGACTTGCTGGTTTAAGAGTAGTGCAAAGGTCATAGACCCTTGTCAAGTGGTCACTAGGGTCTTCCTCTTCTTTTCCTGTGAAAGAAATTTCTTTCATCATATAAATTAGCTCAGGATATATTTCAAACTCCCAGCCTTCAAGTTCATGACAAAGAATAGGCATTTTTCTTAAGTGCCTAGATGGATTCCCATATTCTCCAAAAGGTAGCTCAGGTTCGGCCCCTCTGGTGGTGGTCAAATCTACCATCAGTGGAATCAAGTTGTTCACGTCTACAATACATGAATTTATAAATCTTTAATAAATTCTAGACATCCCTCGATCAGAACACGATCAATATATGGAGGTAAACAAGCTTTTCATGATCGAGTGGTACATTTGTCTTCAATAGAGATCATGAATGGTGTCAACAATTGTTGTTGTCAAGAAACAACACTTTGCGATTAGCTCCTCGCAATGGCGCCAGAAAATATCTTGATGGCCTGCAAGTGCACAAGTTCGTCAGAGAATGTTTTCGCGGAAGTATTAGTTCCACTTTTTATATTGATCCCAATAAGGAGCCTACGAAAGTGTTTGTATGCGGTGTTTCTGTTGCACCCAAGGTGTCACAGGTCTTGAGTGAATTGACTACAAAATTTGACGGTGGAACTGGTGAGTAAAAGATAGAGGAAATTTGCTTGCGAAATAAGTAAATAGCATAAAAGTAAAGATGCAAAAATTGTGTAAAGGTCCTGCATATGAGAAGTTAGGCGCGGAGAGAAACATTTCATGGTGGTAGTGAAGGTGCCAAATGGATAAAGTGGAATAAGTGATAGTGATATTTCTTATTTATAAGTGAGTAGTCAAGCAACCCATATGCCGACTAGGAGTTCTCATGGCCAATTCTTCCTAGTCCCAATGATCCATATGCCTATTACCATAGCCATGGTCAGCACATTAATTAAGGTCTTGTGACCTGATCAAGGCTTTAATCTTGAGTGTTCGTTGTTGTCCTTGAGCAGTACTAGCTCTTCATTGATATCGGTCATGTCACTCAGGGCTCGCCGAATTACTAGCATACAAGTTCATACCTATGAGATCTTCAGATCATTTTACATGGGCCCTTAAATTAGATAACAGGCATTAGGCAAATATAGATAATCATTCTCACTATTAAATAAGCACCACAACAGTCACAAATGGATGGCTTTAAAGGAGGCACAACACATCTCAGCAATCCCCTACATCTCCCATGCGGGGATTTACTCAGACATGAGAGGGAGACAAATCAAATGCATAATTGTATTGCAAATAAAAATCATCTCAAGGTTATTGTAGCAAACCACAATAGCGATTAAAGATCGAATCAAGTACAAACCAAAGCTAGATCAAAGTATCGAACCTGTATCTTCTGTTCTGTAGTTCTTCTCGTCTCTCTTCCTTCACAAAAGTTTCTTGTATTGATATAAGGAAGGCGTTGGCGTGTAGTACGGGCGGGTCGTACGTGCGCATCCTGACTGTACCGATGGTTGTTATGTGTATTGGACGCCTCCAATAAAAGGGGCTCCAGTTGGGGATTTACTTATTTGGATGCAATTACATAAATGCTATTAGATCTCCAATAAATGTTCATTACCTGAAACTATCACAAGAAACCAAGGATTCGCTAATTGCAATGTTAACATTAGTAGAAAGGGGTAATCTTCAGTGAAATCCAGCAATAAACAAGAGAAAAATAGTAAAAAGTGATGAAATTTGGAGCTATCAACCAAACAATTTGAAGGTTATTGCGATTGTAAGTCCCTAAACTTTACTTCTTTTACTTTATAATATATCCCACTATAGCCCTGGGGATCTTAGGTGGAAAATCAATAGTTTTTGGCCTGAGCACTCCAAAGAATTAAGTGTAGAACTTGATAGTGTAGCCCCCGAGTTTCTAGTTAGGACGAATAATTCTGACTAGATACTCTAAGAGAGAACACCTTTGAATTAAAATCTAATACTGTATCCCCCGAGCGTTTAGTCGAAACTGAATAGTTCCGACTAGATGCTCTAGAGAAACTAAGTACTTTATCTTCTTGTAGAATGAGAATGCTTGGATAAAAGCCGCCAATGAGAAATATGCCAAGCTAGAAGATCATCTGGAGATTGAAAAGGGTAAAACAGCCTTCCTGAAGGAACAAACCAAAAATAGCAAGCATATGTTTTCCTCCAACATCTCTTTACTTTCCTCATGGAACCATTTTCATCCGAATTCTCATAATGTTGTCTATGTTCTGTCTTATAGAGGCCATCGCAAAGGCTAAAAGCATCGTCGAGCAATCCAAGCATTTCCAGGAGCTCGATGATGAAAATAAAATTTTGAAGAAAGACCTAGCTGAAGCTGTCAAGGGCCATGAAGAGGCAATAAAGGTGATGCAAGAATCTGCTGACGCCGAGATGCAGCGCCTGAAGAAGGAAATTGAACAACTCAAGGAGCAAAACCAAGCTGCCAAAGAGCAGAATACTCGGGGCCTTGAGATCTACAAGAAACTTCAGAAGGAGCACACCATCTTGTAACTTTCCTCCGGCTTTAGTCAATTCTGTAAGTCGGTCACTTGTACTAATTTACACTTATTCCCTTTGTCTCTAACGAAAACATAGCACCCATTGGCTTGACCAATATGGGTGAAGGTGCTCCGGATACAAAGGAATGCATGATTCTTGCTGGAAACTTCATCAACACTGCCATCACTCAAGCCAAGGAGATAGTCTAGCCCCTGGACATCACCACCAAGGTGGTAGATTCTATGGCCAAGTACTCGAAGATCCTGCGTCGAGTCCCCGAGAAGGTTAAGAGCTATAAAGCTTCTTGCGTCCGGGCTGGTGCAAAGATGGCCTTGTCCTTGGTCAAAGCTCACTACAACGACACCGACATGAACCTGATAACCTCAGGCATGCCAAAGTTTGACGAGGAAGGGAATGAGATCGATAGCAATGCTATATGGACCTCCCTCGCTAGTTATGACACCAAGGTTTCCAAGCTGACCAAGGCGGACTTCTCCATGCCTGCCGAGGAGATGGACGACGAACCAACGTCTTTGGAATCTAGTCCGAGATCCTCCGAGTTTGATGAGCTCTCTAGGCCTGGCTCTCCTGTTGTTGATGATGTAGTAGCGAAGTCCCCTGTGGCAGAGCCATAAAAAATATTTGTTGTATTAAATGTATCTCTGTAGTGTATATGAAGAAAAACTTATGTGTATGTAAGGCATAAAACTTGGTTGCAAGCCTCCTTCTACTTAACTAGATCCAGCATGTATATATTTTTTAACCAAGTGCTTGCTTATCCATTATTTTGGTTCGTATGCTTGGCCTTTCATGAGATGGAAGACTCTTAGCACAGAACCATGCTATCAGGTGATGATGCTTATTAGCATCGTCAAGAACCTAAGAGCAAAATCGCTGGCTTTGAGTGCCGAAAATTCACTACTCTGGAATCCACATAAAAACATCAAAATACGTAGACCAGAAAACTTAAGCTAGCGCCCGTAGGCAGAATTTTCACATGTGCAAATGCAAACTTGCGCATAAAAGGGTTTATATGATCCTAAAATGAACACTAAAGGAGGTAAAAGACTCAAAAAATATGAGTGAACCAAATGCTTTATATCATCGATCATATAAGGTACTTATTACATAATATAAAATATGCTAAGTGTAAAACAGACGTAGTTGTGCTATGTTCCATGGCCGGTCTGTCTCCGGGAAATTATCATCAGAGTCATGTTGCTTGTACTTGCGATTTTTTGGCCTATATTTCAACTCGCAAATATCGACGAGGTAGTAGGAACCATTGAGCAATGCTTTGCTTATGACGAACGGTCCTTCCCAAGATGGGGATAGTTTGTGTGATATTGCATGCTTGAGTCTAAGCACCAGATCCCCCTGATACTTTGCAAATGTATCTATAATTTTTGATGTTCCATGCTTGGTTTTATCCACTTTCTTGTGTTTTGTTCCAACTTTGGAGTACTTTTCATATGATTTCTTGGACTAACCTATTAACAAGAGTCACAGTGCCAGCTGCCTATTTTTTGCTGTTTTTGGTTCCAGGAAAGTCAGAAAATGAATATTCTCGGAATTGGACGGGACAAAAGCCAAAGTGCCTATTTTTCCGGAAGTGATCAAGTGCCAGAATATGAGACGGAGAAGGGACAGGGAGCCACCACACCACCTGGCCGCACGGCCAGGCCTGGCCTGCGCCAGGGGTGGTGTGGCCGCTCCCGGCACCCCCTCGGCCTCTCCTTCCGCCTATATATTATCCTCGGGACGAAAACCCTAAGTACCCGATCAAAAATCCACGAAAGAGTCTGTAGCCGCCGTCATCTCCATCCCTAGATCGGGAGGGATCTGAACCTCTTCCTGGCACCCTGCCGGAGAGGGGAATTCACCCTGGAGGCCTTCTTCATCACCATGCAAGCCTCCGGTGTGATGCGTGAGTAGTTCATCCTTGGACTACGGATCCATGTAGTAGCTAGATGGCTGGTTCTCCTCCTTTGTGCTTTCATGTTTAGATCTTGTGAGCTCCATTCATGATCAAGATCATCTATTTGTAATTCATACATGTTGTGTTTGCGGGGATCCGATGGATATTGAGATGCTATTTCAGAGGAGTCAAGATGATTAGTATATGCATGTATTGCTTTCTCGGTGTTTGTCAATTGCCCCGCTGTAATTTGTTCACCCAACATGTTATCTATCTAAGGAGAGCCACCTCTAGTGAACTATGGATCCTGGTCCTTTTTCTTTACATACAATCTACAACTGTTTACTGCTTTGTGTTTACTTTCTGCAAACTTTTACTTCTTTCCATTCGATACGTTTAATCCTTTGTTTTCTACAAAACACGGTGGGATTTACAACCTCATCACAAGTTGGGGACAAAGTTCTGTGGTTGTGTTGTGCAGGTCTCCACGTTGCTACTAGCACCGGTAGTGCGCCCTGCCAAAGCTCAGCTAGTAACACCTTTGGGGTGTTTCCTTGCTCCTACTGGTTCGATTAAACCTTGGTTTCATAACTGAGAGAAAACTTACTGATGTGCTCATCATACCTTCCTCTTGGGGTTTTGTAACTACCTTGGACCCTACGCTCTAAGTTCAAGCCTGGATGAAGCGGAAGTGGTTAAAATAGTACAGCGGGGGCCCAGAGGACCGCCCACGTGTAGACCTGTCGGCCGTCCTAACCACTTCCAAGACATCAGGACAAGAGCGAGCGGCGTAGGCAACAGGCGAAGAGATCAGATACATACACAAGTGAGTATGTATGCAAGCTACCATACAACAGTTTTCAGAGCCATTCCATCTAAAAGAAATAGAAATATTGCAACGCCATACGGCAAGATTCAAATATCCTAGATAGAGATAATAGTTTAGGATAGCTCCTCATACATGAAACATCAGAGTATCAGGTGGAAGCGGAAAACAAGATCCAAGTACGGATAAGAAGAAAATCGGCATAAGATGCCACATAAATAAACACATCCCGCCCACAGATCTCATGGATCCCCATCCCCGGAATCTCTACACCGAGTGATCGTTGCCAACATCATCTGTCTCCTCCACCCAGTATCCATCTTGCGAATACACCTTTTCATCTGAATCAAACAATTTATCGTGTGAGCCCCTAGGGTACTCAGCAAGTCTTTATGCCTCTAAAGGGGACATATACCTGGGGTGACGCAATTGCAGCAAAAGATAATAACTAACAAGTCTATAGATACTCGCTAACCATCCACCTAACCAATGATATACGGATGTCCATTAATTAGTAACAACAGTTATAATAGTATAATTAACAGATCCATCCTCCTTCTCGCTTACCAACGAGAAAGCGGACGAACAACCCATCCGTTGACAGTTTTTTTAACCATTCCATGAGTATTGCACTATTTACTAGTCAGGTATTTAGTCAGATTAAAAGCGGTACTTTAGTTATACTTGTCTATGATCAAGAAACTATGCTCCAAGTCGTCCATAACCGTGGACACGGCTTTCAGAAAGATTTACCCTGCAGGGGTGCACAAATAGCAACACACACTCGATCAACCTCGGAAAAACCAAATCAAAACCCAACGAGGCTTTCACAACAAAGCGATCACAGGATTCAGAAATATTTCAGGGGGCCACCCCCTTAAGCTGCCCGCAACGAAGTTGGCCGGCTCCGAGACGGAACCAAGGTTTGCGGCAATGGCTGTAAACGACTAGGAACCCGAAAGTGTGATTGGGCTTGTCGATACCGCGAAAACACTCCGCATCCAAAACAGTACAGGTGCTCCACGCACAATCTTAAATAAAGCAGTAAACATGGCATAAGTACAGGATAGTAAATAAAACCCCAAACTAGTTTGTGGCCCCAAGAAACAGAAATGAATCAAGCTCTGGCTTAGGGGGGTCCACGGCCTCCCGGATGTGGATAGTGCGAATAGTCAAGGAACAGGAATCAAGTACTCGGGGTCCTACGGGACACAAGTGAGCATGAAAAACCAAATAGCAGATATTGCTCACCGGTGCCTCTTTCATTAGTTATCCCATTACTACTCAGGTAAAGTTGTTAGGTACCTCGTTATCCATCAGACACTCACATACCCTACACATGCTGTTCTACGACTCGCATGGCTCAAACAACTCCTGTAGTAATGGCTCATGGGATGGAGGAACAAGCTTCGGTGGGGTTTAAAAGTAAAGGCTATGCAGTACTTGGGATTCAATTTAATGCAATCGCGACTCAATGATGCAAGAATAAGATAGAGGCAATAGGTACTATACAAGCATGTGGTAGTGCTTGCCTGGCAGCTCAGTTGAAGCGAGAGACAGATCTGGGTAGTACTCCTGGGATTCCTGATATTTCTCCGGCTCGGCGTCTATTCGAAGAAGAACCAAACAAACAAGGGACAACATAAATAGAATGCACAAGCATACGAATTAAAATGCAACAAGCAAACAAGCATGCCATGATGAATGATGCACAATTTACATGGCAATAATGTAGCATGGCATGGGTGAGGTGTGGGGTACAAGAATAAAGCATTTTATTGAGTTTTAGTCATGTTTCACCCCCAACTAAGTTGTTGTATACTTTATATTTATATGATGCATGCTGCAATTCAGAACATGGAATGCATAGATAGAACGGGCTCGTCGCGCTGATCGATTTAGACATATTATTTGTCGAATTTGGTGTTGTGGATTTAAAGTTATTAATTAATTAAGAAAAGGCATTTTTATTACATTTAAACATTTTCGAGAATTTAAAGTGGTCAAACATTAATTTGGAGGGCATATTTGGAATCCTCACATTTTTCTGATTCAGAAACCTATATCATTTGTATTATTTGGATTTACAAAAATAAAAGTTATTGAAAAAAGAATTAATCATATTTAAACATTTCTGAAAATGTTTATTAAAACAGATAAGTGCAGACACTTTTTATACCCAGGCAGATCTAGCCACAGTCACAGACAGGTGGGACCGATGTGAACTGGGCGAATCGGCGCGGCGAAACCTTTTTGCACCGCGAGGGAAGACAGCCACAGCGACTGACCGGTGGGGCCGGCGCCAAACGGGACCCACACGACAGAGGCATGGAGTGGGCTGGCTACGCGGCGCAGAGGGAGGACTGCGGGTTGAGGATTTGGAACCCCAGGTCCCTTTTTGTAAAAAGTCCCGCGATGATGACAAGTGGGGTCTGGTGGATTGCGGGTTGAGGGAAAAAAGGGTTGGGGGTTATCTGCAAGACTGCCACGACTACTGTTGTTCTTCCAGGATTTGTTTGACAAAAACTGACAGACGGTGCGCGACAGGAACGGTGCGGCGCGGGGGCTCGAACTCGCGACCTGGAGTTTGCGCACGGCGGCGGCTACCGCTGCGGTGGGGCTGGGTTGGTGAGAGGAAACGCGGGCGTGGCCAGATGAACCTACTGTGGCGCACAGCTAGTAGAAGCGCGCGTACGCCGGCGCACAGAGCGCGCTCGACAAAAGGTCCAGCGAGAGCAGGAAGCCAGGGCGAGAGGGGAGGTGTCTGGGAGGTCCAGCGGCTCACCGAGGGATTGTTGGTGGTGTTGGATCGGTTCGAGGCGAAGTCGATCTACGGCGTTGCTGGCGTACGGCGGGGCTAGGGTTTCGTCGACGCGGCGGTGGTTCTGGTGGTTCCAGCCCTTCTCCTCCTCGACTACGGGTGCAGGCAGGCTCCTGGGGATCGACTTGGTCTTCCTCGACGCCCAACAACCACGCCCGCCTCCTCGATCTGTGGTGGACGCCGATGCCGAGGTTGGTGGCCGGCGATGGAAGAGGTGATGGCAGGGGAAGATGGGGAAGGAAGGTGCAGCGCAGGGTCCCTGGGGAGGATCTGGGGTAGCTGCACGTTAGGGGAGGGAGGAGATAAGGGCAGCAGAGGGAGAAAAGGGGCCGTGGGGCTCGGTGGAGAAAAAGTGGAGGTGGCTCGGCCACCTTTTCCCTGCTCTCCTCCTCACGTGCTAGGCACGGCGCGGCAGGGTGAGGGGCTGCAGTTGGGCCAAGGAGCAGAAAGGAGTGGTCTGGCTCAGGTGGGGATTTTTGACAGAGAGAGAGAGAGGGAAACCGAGAGGGGAGGGGTAGACAGCATGGGGTGGCATGGAGCTAGGGTTGGGCTCGGTTTAGGGTGAAGGGGCATGGCTCGGCATGGGGGGTGTAGCCAAGTGGTGGTGGCTAGGTTAGGAAGGGAGGGGAGGCTCGGCATGGAGCCAGCTAGGAGGGAAAAGGGGTAGGTTAGGGTTTGGGTTTTGGGTTAATTAGAGAGAGAGAGACTCACATGTGGGCACACATGCATGTGTAGGTGTGGCATGAGAGATTAGGGTGGGGTGATGAGGGTGGAGGTATGATGCACATAGCGAGGAACTAGGTCCAAGATGATGAGGGGGAGCTCACAAAAAGAAGAACATTCAAACAAAACAAAGAAAACCAAAGGAGTACAAAATGGTGGTGACTTGCATGGCCCATGCATTATTAATAAATGCCATGCTCATTTTGTTAAAACAATAATAAGGTCTCATGGCATTTATTCACATGCATTCCAAAATATGGAGCTAAGGCCAAGCTAAATGAATTGAAAAGGATGTTCCATGTGGAGTAGATGAAGATGGTCATATTTGAATATAAATGAGACATGCTAGTGTGTATATTCCACTAGGTGTCTAATATCCTCAACAATATTCCAACATGAGCAATTATTCCAAAACACTCCATATGGAAGCTAGAAAGGGGTACCACTCATAATGCATGCAAAGGTGGCTCCACGTATCAATAATGTGAAACGACATGCTGTTAATGTGAGAGCATGTGGAAATAGAAGTGGATCCATCCCAACCCACATGAGCTAGATTAAATGCCAAAGGAAAATATACAAGCTCATGTATAATTAGTATGGTGGAATTATAAGGTGGTGACAAGGGAAAGGTGGTGGAGTTGAATAAAAGATATGCCCCCAACTCAACTTGGGCATCAAGCATTTATCAAGAACCAAATACAATATATCAAGAGCCAAATACAATTACTAATGCATATGAGATAAGAACCAAATGAAAAAGGGTTTTATATGATGCTCAAATGCAAGGTGGCATGATGACATGAGCATGATATAATTATGATGCAACAATTATATGTAGGAAGTAGCAATTATATTACTAGACCATGTAGCATTACATATGTTAGACAGATGGGATGCTACAGGTTCCCAACGAGCTCTACGTCGAAAGTCGAGCGCATCACCCCCTCTTTAAATGAGTGATGCCTAACACGATGACTATGGTAGCCATGTAGCGTCTGCTGGTAGATGGCGGATATCTAGGATGTCAGCACGTGCTCCTCCTCGAGTAGGTCCACAGATAAGCGTATGGATTCTTCAGCGTCATCCTCAGCGTAGGTGGCGACTCTTGGTGCATCGTGGAGTATGTCGGATGGTAGGACAGCTTCTGCTCCATAAACCATGAAGAAAGGTGTCAAGCCGATAGATCTGTTGGGTGTTGTTCGTAAACTCCACAACACAGATGGCAACTCCTCCCCCCAGGCCCCAGCTACTCTATGTAGCGATGCCTCTAAGCATGGCTTGATTCCTTGCAGAATTAGTCCATTGGCCCATTCAACTTGCCCATCTTACTACGGATGTGCCACAGATGCTAGGTCAAGGCGAATGCCTTTTTCATGACAATAGTCCTCAACTTCTCCGAGAGACAAGTTTCTGTCGTTGCTGGTGATGATGCTATGTGGGAGACCAAATCTCACCACTAAATCCCGGACAAATTTTAGGGTTGTTTCCCCATTAGGCTTTCTAATGGGTTTAGCTTTAATCCATTTTGTGAACTTATCAACTGCTGCTAGCATATCCGTAAATCCACAAGGTGTTGTTTGCAAAGGTCCAACCATGTCAAGCCCCTAGACTACAAACGACCAAGTAATTGGTATCGTCCATAGTTCATCAGCTGGTATATTTGGTTGTCGTGCAAAAAACTGGCACCGCATATAGATCTGTACCAGTTTGTCCGCGTCCTCCTTGGCAGTTAACCAGTAGAATCCTTGCCAGAAGGCTTTTCCCACCAGCGATCGGGGAGCGTCCTGATGCCCGCAATCTCCGAGATGTATCTCTATGAGGATATCCATACCTTGCTACTAGGATACGCACCATAGGAAAACTCATGTGGTACTTATTTTGTATAGCTGGTCGTCAATGATGACGTACCCCTTTAACTGCGTACTATTTGCCGGCTTTCAACTTCGTCAGCGGGCAAAAATATGTCTCGAAGATAGTCCATGAACGGTTTCATCCAAGCCGGAGAGGTCACTGTTACTGCATTAACAAATGAGTCCACTATCTGGGTTGTCTGGGTCCGCTCCTTTCACGAATAGGGTCCACAGATGCTCCAGGAAAACGCCTAGCAGAATTGGTCGACAAGCTGATCCAATCTTTGACAGCAGATCTGCCGCCTCATTGTCCTCCCTTTTGACATAATTGACTTCATAGTCGTCAAAGCACTTGGCTATCTTTTCTACTTCGTCTCAATATGCCGCCATCGTAGGGTTCCACACATTCCAGGTGCTAGCCACCTACTGGGCAACTAAGTTGGAATCTCCATAGCAAACTATGCGCTTGATGCCAATATCCTTGGCTACACGAAGTCCGTGAATGAGGGCCTCATACACCGCCATGTTGTTGGTAGCGTTGAAGTGGATCTGCAGGACGTACTATAACTTCTCTCATGTCGGCGATTGTAATAATACACCAGCCCCCGAGCCATTGAGCAATTTGGATCCGTCAAAGTGCATGACCCAATACTCTGGCTCTGGTACAGGAGTGTCTTCTGCCAGTTCTGTCCAATCTGCAATAAAATCCGCTAATGCTTGAGATTTAATAGCGTCGCGTCTCTTGTAAGTGATTTCAAAGGCGGCAATTTCAATGCCCCACTTTGCCACTCTTCCTATAGCGTTGTTATTGATGATATCAGACAGCGAAGCTTTGCTCACCACTGTGATGGGGTGCTCCTGGAAATAATGCCTTAGCTTTCACGAAGCAAGGAAAACTCCATAAGCTAACTTCTGGTAGTGCGGGTAACGTTGCTTGGATTCCGTCAAGACCTTGCTTACATAGTAAATTGGTCGTTGAACTCCATACTCGTGTGTTGGCTCCTTGCTCTCCACCACGATGACGACGTTGATGCCCCGGTTGGTTGCCGCCATGTATACTAACATAGGCTCCATTGATACTGGTGCTGCAAGTATTGGTGCGGAGGATAGTATTCTCTTCAACTCCTGAAGTGATGCATCTTCTTCATCCGTCCATATGAATTTGTCCATCTTTTTGAGCAACTTGTAGAGCGGCATATCCTTCTCTCCAAGTCGGCTTATGAACTGGCTTACTACTGCAACACAGCCTGTGAGCCTTTGTATGTCCTTCAAGCATGTCGGGCGTTTGATGTCGAGGTTGGCCTTGATCTTCTCTAGGTTGACCACAATTCCGTGATGCAAAACGATGAAGCCCAACAATTTGTCGGATGGCACCCCGAAGACACACTTCTTAGGGTTAAGCATCATGTTGTACTTCCGAAGATTGTCAAAGGTTTCCTGCAAGTCGGTGATGAGGTCATTTGATTTCTTTGACATCACCGCAATGTTGTTGACATAAGTGTGCATGTTACGACCTACCTGGTCATGTAGGCAACACTACATCATCCGCCGGTAGGTAGCACTAGCGTTTTTCAACCCAAAGGGCATCGTGGCATAGCAGTATGTTCCATAAGGTGTGATGAACGAAGTGGCCAATTGGTCCGACTTTCGCATCTTGATTTGGTGGTATCCTGAGTATGCATCGAGAAAACACAGAAATTCCAAGCCAGACTCAAGTCAATGACTTAGTCAATGCCAGGCAAAGCAAATGGATCCTTTGGACACGCTTTGTTCAAGCCGGTGTAATCAACGCATATTCTTAATTCTTTGGTTCCTTTTTTGGGGACAAGTACAGGATTTGCCACCCATTGGGTGTGAATGACTTCTCGGATAAAATTAGTCTTAAGTAGCCTAGCTATCTCTTTGACTATAGCCCGTCATCTTTCATCACCGAAGTGTCATAGAGGTTGTTTCACCGGTTTTGCTTTAGGATCAATATTCAAGCCGTGCTCGGCAAGTTCCCTAGGTACAACTTTCATGTCGGTAGGTTGCCAGGCAAAGATGTCCCTATTCTCACGGAGGAACTCGACAAGCGCAATTTCCTATTTGGGATCCAGGTTCGTGCCAATGGCAGTGGTCTTGGAGGAATCTCCTTCAACAAGCTCCACCTGCTTGGTCTTGATGGCGACCTTGAATGCGGGTTCAGAAGCAGTGATTTTCTTCTTCGAATCCGGCATTTCCTTGGCGTCGACTTGGCTCTGGATCTCGTTGAACTCTTCACTATAGAGGACCGCTTCAGCGAAGGCGGCTTCTCTCAGCTCGCACTCTCTTGCCTTGGTGAAGCTTCTGTCAATGATGATGATTCCTTTTGGTCTGGTATCTTGAGCTTGTTGTAGACGAAGCATGGCCTGGCGAGGAAGGAGTGGAATATGTCACGTCCAAATATGACGTGGTACACGCTCTTGAAGGGCACCATTTCGAAGGTCATGCACTCTTGGCGGTAATTGTTAACATCACCAAAGGCGACTAAAAGGGTGATGCAGCCAAGGGAATTAGCTTGTCGGCCAGGAACGACGCCATGGAACATGGTTTTGCTCTTCCTTAGCTGGGTCTTTGTCAATTCATCTTCTATAGTGTATCCAGGTACATGATGTTGATGCTGCTTCCACTATCCATGAGGCACTTGGTGAACTCTGTGCCGTCAATCAAGGGGTTGATGACCATGGCATATTGGTTCTCTGTTGGGATGAGGTCTAGATGCTCTTGACTGTCCCAAGTGATTGGAATCTCCGACCACCTGACGTACTGGGGAACTAGGGGGAGGGTAGCCATCAATATCCTCGGTGAGGTTTTCTAGGCCCGGATGGTAGGAGTACCAAGGAAGGTATGGTAACATGGAGCCTTCTTCTCGAAGGGGTTCTTGCCCTTGTCATCCCTTGTCGGTGGACTTGGGTTCCACCTCTTCATCCATGTCACTTGATTCCCTCGATTCCTCCTTCTTCTTCTTCCCCTTGCCCTTTTCCGTGGGGTATGTTCTTCTGACTTCTCTTGTAGCCAGACCTAGGGTCTTCCTTAAGGTCGTTAAAGAACTTGCATTGGCGGTTGGTGTGGGTGGACTTGTCATTTGGATCGAGGTGGACGAAACACCACATATCGTGGTACTCTTCATACATTTGGGGAATGCGGGGCACTGCTGTCTACGCACTTCTATTCTTGTAGACAGTTGTTGGGCCTCCAAGTGTAGAGGTTTGTAGAATAGCAGCAAGTTTTCCCTTAAGTGGATCACCCAAGGTTTATCGAACTCAGGGAGGAAGTGGTCAAAGGTATCCCCTCTCAAGCAACCCTGCAATCAAGATACAAGAAGTCTCTTGTGTCCCCAACACACCCAATACACTTGTCAGGTGTATAGGTGCACTAGTTCGGCGAAGAGATAGTGAAAATACAAGTGGTATAGATAATTATAAGTGGTAACGGTGATAGAAAATAACTTGATGGCGTGGAAAATACTAAAAGCAAACTGAAATAAAGATGGAAGCAAGCAAACATGTAACAGATCTAATTGCAAACGGTGTATCAATGCTTAGAAACAAGGCCTAGGGATCATACTTTCACTAGTGAACACTCTCATATAAATATATTCTTCTTTATGATACTACTCTTAACTACTCTCCGGTTGGACACTCTAATCCATGGTAGGGCTATAACAGCACACCTCAAAGTAAGCCTTTCCCATCTAGAAAACCCCACACTATCACCTTGAGTACTAGATGAGTCCAACAAACACCACAATTTCATAAAGACATCCAACTCCAAATATAACTCATAACAAGTATTTGTAATCTCTAGCCTAAGTGCCACCATGGTGAGCATGCTCTCACTTTCACACACATGGGGAGAGCAGAGATTCATTAAAGCACTTGAGTAGTAAGGTAGATCTACTTGATTACAAAGATCATGATCACAATATGATCATGCATAGAGAGAGAGATGAACACATAGCTACCGGTAGAACCCTTAGCCTCGAGAGAGAACTACTCCCTCCTCATCATGGGAATCAGCAATGGTGATGGAGATGGTGGTGGAGATCGATGGAGATGGCTCCGGGGGGACTTCCCTGTCCCGGCAGGGTGCCGGAACAGAGACTTTCTGTCCCCCGAATCTCCTCGTCGGTGGCGGCGGCGCTGCGGAACTTTTCGTGGCTGGAGGCTTGATGATTTAGGGTTTTCGCATCTGGAGGATTTTATAGGCCAGAGGGCAAGGTCGGTGGGCGGCTAGGGGGCCTACACCATGCCTTGGCACGGCCTGGGAGGACCCGCGCCATGGGGTGGTGTGGCCACCCTGTGGCCCCTCTCCGACTCTCCTTCTGGCTCCATGAGTCTTCCGGGAAAATATCAAACTTTAGCTTTTGTCCAGTCCAATTCCGAGAATATTGATTTTCTGAGTTTCCTCGAACCAAAAATAGCAGAAAACAGGCAACTGGCACTGTGGCACTTGTTAATAGGTTAGTCTAAGAAATCATATGAAAAGTACTCCAAAGTGTGGACAAAACATAAGAAAGTAGATAAAACCAATCATGGAACATCAAAAATTATAGATACATTTGCAATGTATCAGGCACTGAGGGTGTTCAATCACTCCGCGACTGCCCATGGCTAGCCCCCGACAACGACCATGTTGCCCGCCTCTATCTCTACAAGCGAACATCATGCCAACCATGTTGGCTTCTTGCTTCTCTTCTGGCGGAGTTTTCCGCTTGTTGTTATTATTTCTCTTGGCCTAGGTAGGGATGGCCAATGACGGCAACGAGCCGTGAGCATCATCATCATCAGCGGTGAATTTGCTAGCCATGGCAATCATCGAGGTGAGGTCGATCTTGCCATTGTCCTGATGGCGTTTTAGTGTATGTTGGAGCAATGTCCCCTTCTCCAGGCCATCAATGAAGGCGGCCATAGCGGTTTGATCGTGTACTCCCACGCATGAATTTTTCATATCCAGCCAATAGGATAGGTAAGCACGAGAGGATTCATCCTTTTCTTGCACACACCAATGTAGGTCACCGACGGTGCAGGGATGTTTGTACGTACCCTCGAAGTTCTTGGTGAACACTTCATGCATGTCCAGCTAATCGCATATTGATTTCTTCGGCAAGTCATCGATCCACTATCAGGCAGTGCTGGTGAGCGTAAGTCGGAGGTACTTGACAGCGACATTAGGGTTTTCCCAAACGATGTGAATCGCTTCGCTGTAGTCCTGCAACCATGTAGCTGGCCTGGCAGTGCCGTCATAGGGCTTGATAGTTTGGTCGATCTGGAGACCCTTGGGGTAAGTTGTGGCCCGTATTACCGGTCCAAAACAACGGTGTCCTAGGTATGGGAGTTCCCGGGCTTCTTGAATCTTGTCAAGCCGCAAACTTGCATCATACGGCTCCGGTTGCTTCCCCTTTTTGCCATGGGGAGGAGAGTTGTGGTGCGATCCATGGGACCCGCCATTTCCTCCAGCATGGTGGCTGCTGGGTGGCGGTGGTGGCGGTGGGTTAGCCTTCTTGCTGATCCCTCCATGTGAATCCTCACGCCTATTGTGATTGCTTGTTGGACGTGGTGCTTCCTTATGGGATCTGCTCCTATGTCCTTCATTTTCATTGTGCTCTCCAACATGCCGAGGTTTTTCACCCTAGTCACGTATGACAATACCGACCTGGGGACGCTTAGGGGTGGCATGCTTGTGCGGTGGCACGGCTATTGCTCCTCATGACACCGATATGGTGGGGGTGGCGGCGATGGGCGGGGTGAGCCTTCTCTCCCTTGTCGGGAGATATGGGTATGGCATCGGCCCTATTGCGCGCATCCCTCTGTCTTTACTCCGTGGAGCCTGTATGGGATCCTTCGTTGTGAGGAGATCTTGGCCTTCGGCGGCTGTTTAGGGTTGACTGGCAAAGCTTCGGGTTGGACTCGAGCCTCTGCGAGGTGGCCTTTTCCTGCTGCTTGCAAGCCTTGGCTATGAGTTCATAGACCTGAGCTACCGCTTTAGGCGATCTGTCTTGTTCTAGTAGGTTTTTGGCGACGACCATGTTCAGGGCGGGGGTTGGCATTACTTGTCTCTCCTCTAAGTCGATGTATGGGGTGGCTTTTGCCGGTTAGGATGCTTCCCACCCTAACTTGCATCGAACGCCAGGATCTTCGACGATGTGAGTTGGTGCCTTCTTAGCCTTGTGCTTTAGTAGCAACCGCTTGTACTCAGCCTCCATTGCTCTTGCTGCCTTGATGGATTGTTGTGCCTTAGCCAAATCTCTGTCCAGCTAGGCACCCTGCTCTGCGATGCATTTGGCCTCCACGAGGATTTCTACACGTTTCTCATCAAGCTCCATAACGTTACGAATATGGGGGACGGTAATGGGATCGACGAGGAGTGAACTGTAAATCACCTTGTCAGTGGAAGTAACCAAGGGGTTGCCAGCCGCAAACGTTGATGGTGGTGGCGGCAAATTTGTTTGTTTGGCGGTACTGGGGCCTGTGGCAAGTTCCTACAGCTGCTACGAGGGAATAACTAGAGGAGGCATGGTGTTGGCCGGACCTAGAGGATTGGCGGCTTTCTTTACTGCTGCCGCTCTGGTAACCGCGGGTGTTGGCGGAGCTTTCTCAAGTTTTGGTTCCTGCTTGTCTTCTTCTATCACGTTCTCGATGGCCACTAGTACCTGGTGGGAAGTGACGGCCTTCTCGGCAAGCTCCTCCCTCTCGAACTCCTTCTCGATCTCCCTCATAGCAGCATCATATTCCTCCGAGTTAGCGTCTGAGCCACCGATGTCCATGTTGATGTCGGCGTAGAGGGCATCAAGCACTGAGTTGGAGTTGGCTTCGATGTTTTCGATGGCAGAGCTAGAGGGGGACGGTTCTGGGTTGTTGGTGTTGCCTCCTCCGGTTGCAGCAGCAATGTCGGACTCAGCTTCCTCGTTGGCATCAGCGAAACTGTTAATAGTTGCGATCATCTCATTAAGGGTAAGCAAGTCGGTAGCTTGTCGCCTCTGAAGCGTATGTCAGAGGAGCGTTTTGGGCGTGAGCCCCTCCACAAAGTGGTAGACAAGATCATCGGTGTGATCACCATCTAGGGTTTCCCTCACCCTTAACCATCTAGCGATGTACTCACGAGGGGATTCACCATCCCTCTAAACACATCGAGCTAGATCGAAGATGGTGACAACACCGACAAAGTGCGACCTTCGCATCTCTAACGCTCGAGGAAGCCGAGTGGATCTGTTGGGTCCTTCCACCGTTATATCCTGCACAGGGGCGGTTTGGGTGGGCCTTGAATTTTTTTGATCTGATCAGGCAAACTCCAAAAATAGATACGATCCACATTCTTCCACG
Organism: Avena eriantha; assembly: GCA_910589775.1. Taxonomy (NCBI): domain Eukaryota; kingdom Viridiplantae; phylum Streptophyta; class Magnoliopsida; order Poales; family Poaceae; genus Avena; species Avena eriantha. The sequence goes on along the minus strand of OU342741.1, from coordinate 146,906,956 downwards.
AACATGTCCTGCACATAGGCGGTCCATGCGGGCCTTAACGAGTTTCCGACTTCCTGGGAGCTAGGACCCGAGTCGGTTTCACCGATGAAGATGTGGACGTCCCCGACTGGGACAACGGAGCAACGGGTGGGGTTCGTCTTCACCGGGGCCCAGAACTCATCCGGAGGGACGATCGGAATGTTTCCAGAGAAGAGGACGCGCCCAATGGAGACGGTGTCACCGATTCCCGCAAAGAGCTTGGACCTCACCCGGTGTAGAGCTCGAAGCGCCTCTTGCCCCCACGGTGGGCGCCAACTGTCGTGGTATTGCCGACGAGTACGCATGGAGGGGTCCTCACAGAGCGTGTTTACAGAGGTGGGGGAAGGAAATGAGTTGGCAGATACGAGGTAAGACAGCTTACCCAGGTTCAAGTCCCACAACGGTGGCGAAACTCTACTCCTACTATAAATCACTATAATTGTTATACACCGAGTTACTGGGATTGGTTCGCTGGGCGAAGGTGTTATGAATCGTGCCCTAAAGGCTCCCACGGGTCCAGCTTATAAAGGTGCCAGAACCTAGGGTTACAGGGAAAGGACCTTGCTGGACAAGGTACAGAGTCCTACACTAATACTAACCAGTCTTTTGTGTCTTATACTCCAAGGCTCCAGGTAGGTCGGTGACTTCAACGTAGACTTCCTTCATCCGCCATGGGCCTCCCTTCAAGATCTGGCTAACTGGGCCGCCCAGCAGGCCACGGGCTATGCTACCAACTGTGAGCCACCCGGGTTAGCCAGATTAGAGACATGCAATGGTGGTACCCATTTGGCATATCCCCAACAGTCGACGCTCCTCTTGTTGGGGTTTTAGCGCAAGAAAACAATAATTTTCTACACCAACAACCATAATGCTAGGATCTATCAATGGGATGGCCTTTTCGAAACTTACCCTTGCTGACCAAAAAGCTTTGTCAATGTTCGGGAGAACATGGTTGATGCAGTCGTATCAATGCCGACCTCAAGGTCATTCTAACTTCAATAGTTGCATAGTGATTACTGCCATGGTCTGCATCAGTGCACTGCCATTGACATAGTTGTCAATGTGTGGCATTGATAGTGTGTTTTGTTGTGTTGCAGAACTAGGAGTTCGTGGCTAGAGCCGACGATCCTCTTGTTTTTAGCACCAGAAAATAATAATTTTTTCTACGCCAACAACCTTAATGCTAGGATCTATCAATGGGAGAGGCTTTTCGAAACTTACCCTTCTAGACCAAAAAGCTTTATCAATGTTCGGGAGAACGTGGTTGATGCAGTTCTACCGACGCTAACCTCAAGGTCGTTCTAAACTCGGACGGCTCCACCAGCTTCAGCTCCACCGGCTCTAATGACTCTGATGGCTTGAACAACTCGAGCGCCACTAGTGCAGCGCCTCGTAGGGGGTCACACACATACGGTGCTTTACTATGACTCATGGACCCTGATCCAGCAGAGGTTGAAAAAGTAGATCTCTTGGATCTAGAATCCCTGCAGCGTGATGGCGCTCCGCGGTGAAGAACACTCTCGTTCGTGCAACCCTTACAATGGGGTCGCACTCACAAGAGAAAGAGGAAGAGAGGAGGGCACTTGGAGGGTGAAGCCTCAAAGCTCAATTGGTGTATCTAAATCCCTCCCTATGCCCTCCTTTATATAGGGGAGGGGAGCCCCCAAGTCCCTTGCCTAAGCCATGTGTGACTAAAGGAGAGGGGGAGGTGGGGAGGCCACCTTGGCCACTGGCCAAGGCCCTCTTGGGCCCCACATGGGAACAAAGGGCCCATGCGGCCACTCCCTCCCTCTCCTCTTTCGGTTTCCCTCCCTCTTAGGCATTTTCCCCTAGGGAATTGGCCCATTAGGCATGGGTTGCCCATTAAATCATACTTAAATCATTAAATAAATATATAATTCAATAATTAACATATATTTACATATTGTTTAATTCCCGTTGCACCGGAACTCCTTCCGGACAACTCCAGACACCCGCCGGACTTTCTTGGAACCCTTCTAGTTTCCCCTTCTCTTTTCTTCGGTGATTCTTATGATATTAAAATGATCTCCGAGCATTGTCAAACCATTAAGTGTGCTACCCTAATGGTTTTGGAACACTCCAGACATGGTCGAGACCCCTCTCGGACCAATGATCATCAGCGGGACCTGGATGCCCATAATGACCCATGTGCATTCCACGAGAAACTTTGTCGTTGAACCATTAAATAGAGTCATATTCCCTTTGTTACTTTGATACTTTACTTGTCTGAGATCTGATCAACAGCATTTCCATGTCAAGTTCAATCTTGTTACCGACAAGTACAACTTTACTCGTTCGAGCTATGCCATCCTCGTGGCCTAGTCACACGCTGCAACTTTATGGATGTCATGTCTCCTAGTGGGCCTAGAGTATCTTTCCGTCACGCGGAAGAACAAATCCTGCTCTTGACACATATGCCTCTACATGTCCCTCTGAATACATGAAGGCACCTTTATGGTCACTATTTCACTGAGTGACGTTTGATGCAAACAAGGTACTCTCGAGTGACGGTGATTAAATATGGTCTCACGGTTTAAGGAATTAGTTACTACGTTTCCCAGTCATTGTAATGGAGAACTGCGGTGACTTGATCGTGTTACAATTCCTGTGTTGGGTATCCATCACTTTCATTCACCTAATGGAGTGTCCCCATTGTCAATTCACATAAATGTCGATGATCGGGAAACGTCGATCATCGATTGACCAATGAACTAGTATCTAGAGGATCACTAGGGACTCTGGTGGTTTACATATCACATGTGTATTTACGTTCTATCAATACAGTTATAGCATGATATAAAACCTATTATGAACTTAATGAAATATGTCAATAATATATATTATTATTTGTCTCTAGGGCATATATCCAACACCTCTGCCGGAGCTGGCAGACTATATCCCTAGTTCTTGTTGAATCATGTGATATCAGGCCTCACTGAGAAGGTGCAAGAGCTCGAGATTCCGAAGAAGCATATGGAGAGGCCTCCAGGCATTGGGCACGACGGTGTCCCGGAGCAGTCGTTGCGGTTCTACATGCCGGTAAGCAACTTCAACCTTGAATCACTAGCCGCACCATCGGTAATGGAGAAGATGTTAGTGAAGAAGTTATTGATCGACGCAAGGGAGTCAAGGTGGTGATCCACCTCAGTAGATTTTGCGAGCATTGCGTGCAGATTCGGTGGTTCGAGGGAAGCCTGGCGTTCTAGAACGGGTGGAAGAAGTTTGCCGCCAAGATCAAGGTGAACATAGGCGACACCCTCGTCTTCAAGTGCAAGAATGAAGGGTTCAACCTTCAGATCTATAGGTCTGCCAAATCTGTGCAGATGTTGTTCTAGTGTGTTCGTCATGGCGAGTGAGCGCCACCTCTGATAAAGTACTGATGGATGCTTCTGTAGATGATGAACTGATGTGGCATGTAGAGGCTGAAGAACATCTTTTTTATGCCTCACCAATATAGAAACAGGTGAGCAGATGTTAATTGGGTGTGCCAGAAATAGCAGTAACTTAAGAGGGTTTGATCAAGTACTACCCCTTTCCCCTAAATTCGTACAAATACGTCCACGTATATATCCAAGCATGTATTCAAACCGAGTATTACCCATGTAGAGACATATGGATCGGGACATGTAAATATACAACATTCTTGCACGCACACAATCCGGCCTGCCCACTACCATCTAGCACCGACCGCCACCGACAATTGTCGCGACCGTCGCTGCCACTAGACAAGTCGTCGAACAATTCACTGGACAAGTCGTATGAATGTCCATCCGTCGTCGTCAAGCTCTCCCGCACTGCCTCCGCCTCCGCGCGCCGCCACTGCTGAAAGAACATTTCATGGTTCCCTGTGTTTTGAGTGTTAGATAACAATACCGGAGTTTTCGCATGTGTGTTAAGTGTGCAGGGAATGATGTTGTGTTTAGGGGGCCGGATTATCCGCCCCCATCAAGGGCCGGATAATCCGGCCTAATTCACTTGGCAAAGGCAGGCAAGGCGCGACGCTCTGACTAGGGGCGGATTTTCCCCCGGAAAATCCGAACAGGGGCGGATTTCCTTCCCCTGACCAGATAATCCGGCCCTCACCTTAGGCCGGATAATCCGGCCCCCAGGAGACGATCAAAGGCAAGAAAGGCGCGACACTCTGACTGGGGGCAGATTTTCCCCCGGAAAATCCGAATAGGGGGGATTTTCTTCACCTGACCGGATAATCCGGCCCTCACCTTGGGCCGGATAATCCGGCCCCCAGGAGGCGATCAAGGGCAGGCTCGGTGCATCGCTCTGACTGGGGGCGGATTTTGTGCCGGATAATCCGAGTCTAGGGTGGAGTTTTCCCCAGGCCGGATAATCCAGCCCTCACTTGGGCCAGATAATCCGGCCCCCAAAGGCTCCAACGGCTCAGTTGGGGCAGGGGGTATAAAAGCCCCTTTATCCCCTTTAGTCAGAACTCTTGATTCATTCAAAAAAGGCCATACCCGTTGCAAGTGCTCTCTCTCTAGATCTTAGACTTCAACCACCCGAAGGCTTCGATCTTTGGCGGAATTGAAGGAGGAGACAACCTTCATCATCATCACGAATCAAGCGCATCAACTCCTCTCCAATTCACTTGGAGAAATCCCTAATCTAGTATTCTCATCAATATCTAGATCTTGTGTTTTGTTATTGATAACTTGTTCTTGTGGCAGCTTGTTGTCATTATGGGAGTCTCCAATTTGGTTGTGGAGTTGTGCCCTGCTAGTTGTGTAAAGGCGCCGGTCCCCGCCTCGAAGGGTTCCTATAGTGGAAAGGTGGATCAGGCCTTTGGTGGCGGGATCCATCGGAGAACAGGGTGAGGCCTATTGTGGCATGGTGGTCTTAGTACTGCCCACCCATCCAACGCAGATGTACTTCCCTTAACAAGGAAGGAACTGCGGTAAAACAAATAATGTGTCTCCGCGTGCTCCACTACGGTTTACTCGTTCCTATTTCTCACTTGCCTTTACTTGCTAGTAGTTGGTTTGCATATAGGAAAATTCTCCATAATAGTACATCTAGAGAATTTACCTTTCTTGTCAAGCCTAAAATTGAAAAAGCATTAAAATTTGAAGTAGCACCTATTCACCCCCCCCCCCCCTCTAGGTGCCCATATGATCCATTTCAATTGGTATCAGAGCCTCGGCTCTTTATTCGGGCTTAACCGCCTAAGATAAGTATGGGTACCAAGGAGAATGGGAATGAGGCTGTGGACAAGGTCACAATGGATGACCTCAAGACATTGGAAACAACCTTGTTGAAATCCTTTGAGACCAAGATGGAGGAATGCAACAAATGATTACTCGTCTCACATCATCCACAGCCCCATCTCCATCCTCCTCTGAGGCTACCACTCCTTCATCCAAGGATAAGGCTCACGCCGGATCTAAGGACGATGAAGTGGTAGGTAAAAAACATAATGGTTCCACCTCAAAGAAGGGAAGTGGTAAGGAGGACTATAGTGAGGTTCCTCACCTATATTCTCCCGACCCACCTATTTCCCATCCTCATATAAACAATAGGGTGATCCACCCAAGCTTACTGCATCTACATTTAATCAATGACAATTCTTAATGAAATCTCATGTATGCAGTTTGTCAATTGAACTTTGCAGGATTATCGAAGAGGGTCTTCATATTGGAGATCACACCAACTTGACAAGAAGAGAAGTTGTGGATAGTCAATTGAATGCAACGGCTCACATGATACAGCTCGGACTGGGTCCTAAGGACATGCCCCACATCGAGCATTTCAACACCGCCAAAGAAGCTTGGGATGCTCTCACCGACCTTTTATGGCAATGAAAGCATGAGGAGGAATATGTATGATGCCCTTAGCAATGAAGCTGAAGGATTTTACATGTTGGATGGTGAAGACCATGAAGATATGTACAGAAGGCTCAAGGGCATTGCAACAACATTTAGAAAGCATGGAGCCACTCACATTTATGATGCTTGGATAAAAAGGAAATATGGGAGTGCTCTAATGCCTTTTGAGCCAATGGACTTGAAGAGCTTGCAAGGTAGACACAACTACCATCAAATGACTTCCAATGAAGTCATGCAAGAAATGGAATCATTCAAGGTTGCAGCTAAAAACACTGAATATGCCCGTGCCCGAGCTATTGGAATGCAAAAGGGGGACAATGTTGCTCTAAAGGCAAATGTTGTTGAGCAAGAAGAGGATGAAAGAGGATTCGAAGGTGTCTCCATGGGCTATCCCGAGGAAGTCAAGCGTGCTCATGGTGAGTACATGGCATTTTATGCAAGGAACTTTTGGAAGGATCCAGCCAAGGCCAAGTCAGAACTCGAGCGCAAGAATGGGCCAAGTGGAAGAAGAGAAAATGGCCCAAAACTGAGAACATGCTACAATTGTGGAGATAGGTTACACTTTGTGGCTGAGTGTCCATATCAAAATAGAGAAGACAATGGTGGCAGGCTCATCCTTAAATAAAAGTCCAAGGCACCTCGAAAGAAGCCATTTATCAAAAAGAATGGTCCTTACAAGAAGCAACCCAAGATTGTCTTGGTGGCACAAGAAGAACATTCCTCTACAAGTGAATACGGAGAGGATGAAGATAGTACTCATGAGGTGGCTGCTATAGCCACCACATCTACCCCATCATCACTCTTCAACTCTCCAAATGAAAATGTCATCAACAACAACGTCGCATGCCTTATGGCAAGAGGGTCTGAGGTATCATCTTCTATTTCTTCATTTCCTAAGACTAACATAAATATGGATATGGATGATCATGCTAAGAAGAAGTTATTACTTTGGACAACTTTTTCACTAACTTGCAAGGTGAGCACAAACTTCATTTTGATGCTCTTATGAGCCAACTTGCCCAATCCGAAGATCTTATCAAAGAAAAAGGTAGAATTGAAAGAGAAGATGCCATGGAGATAACCTCCTTGAAGAATGCATTGGAAGAAGAAGAGGAAGTTCGAGTATCCTTGGAAGAGAGACTCAAGTCAATTGAGGAGTCTCATCAAGAGGTTGTTGCTAAGCTCATCAAAGAACGTGACAACGCTCTTGCTAAGGTAAAGAAACTAAAGAAGGAAAAGATTGAATTTGGGGCTGCTCATGCTAGACTCTTGGAGAAGTTTTAGAAACTTGACATTGCTCACAAGGCATTGGAGAGTGAACATTCTACTCTAAATGAGTCTCGTGACCAGCTCCAAACTCAATTGGAGAAGTATGATATGCCCAGCACCTCTAGTCCATCTTGTGGACAAGAAGAACGTGTAAAGGGATCTCAACACAAAGAAGTTCTAGATGAGGTGCTTAGCAAGCAAAGGACAAACAATGGAAAAGAGGGTCTTGGTTATGTTCCCAAGACAAAGAAGAAGAAGAGCAAAACTGCTCAACCAAAGACAAGCATCACCACAAATGACAAGACTAACTATGATGGTTTTGCAGGGGCTAATAATCCTAACTATGAATTATTTTGTGATTATTATGGTGATGTCTATGCTAGTTATGTAGGCCCTTTTGATAGTTACATATCTTGGTCTATTTGGGTTCCCAAAACCCTTTTCACTAACATGAGAGGACCCATTGAAAAATGGGTACCTAAAACCAAGAAGTAACTCTCTTGCAGGGCTATGCTTCTGGTGGGTCTAAATGGGTACTCGATAGCGGGTGCACAAGTCATATGACCGGAAGCAAGGAGATCATCACGGAGATGTGCCCAAATCATGATCATATAACCGTCTCCTATGGTGACAAGTCAAAATCTAAGGTATTGGGTCTCGGCAAAGTTGTGGTTTCTCACGATATTTCTCTTGTGGACGTCATGCTTGTTGAGACCCTCGGTTACAATTTACTTTCAGTTCGTGCCCTTGGTAAGATGGGCTTTGCAGTTTTCATTGATGCTGATTTGGTGATACTCTTGTGGAGCAAGTCTCTAAAAGTCGCTTTCATGGGATATGTCAAAAATGACATGTACGTGGTGAACTTCTCGCGGAAAACCACTACAGGCCCGATGTGTCTTTTCGGAAAGGCTGACGCGGGTTGGTTATGGCATCACCGACTAGCCCACGTCAATATGAGAACTTTGCAAAGTCTCCATAAGGGTGGCCACATCCTTGGACTAAAATAAAATGTTTCCTTTACCAAAGATCGTGTTTGCAGGGATTGTGTTGAAGGGAAAATGCATGACTCTCCTCATCGAAGGAAGACCATTATTTCGTCAAAGAGGATTTTGGAGCTCCTTCATGTAGATCTCTTTGGTCCTCCATCACATGCAAGCCTTGGTGGGAAGAAGTACTGCCGCGTGATTGTTGATGACTACTCAAGATACACATGGGTCTGTTTCTTCAAGTTGAAGAGCGAGACTCAACAAATGGTCATCGACTTCGCCAATGAGGTTCAATGTCAACACAATGTCCCTATATTGGCAATAAGAAGTGATAATGGCTCCGAGTTCAAGAACTACACCTTAAATGAATTTCTAAGTGAAGAGGGGATAAGACATTAATATCCCGCTACGTACACCCCTCAACAAAATGGTGTTGCCGAGAGGAAGAACCGGACCTTAATGGATATGGCAAGGTCTATGCTAGCTGAATTCAAGTCTCCTTATAACTTCTGGGCTGAAGCAATCTCTACCGCTTGCCATTCATCCAATCGGCTATATCTCCATAAAATCTTGGACAAGACTCCGTATGAGATACTTACCGGTAACAAGCCAAACATCTCATACTTCCGGGTATTTGGTTCTAAGTGTTTCTTTCTCATCAAAGGAGTTCGTTTATCTAAATTTGAGTCTAACGCTTTAGAAGGCATTTTTGTTGGTTATGGTGCTGAATCCCACACTTATAGAGTCTACGATAAGCTCTCCGAAACTGTTGTAGAATCTTATATTGTGGTGTTCGAGGAAAATGATGGCTCCTGTGCGGGGCAAGTTGATGTTTGTGATACAGATGTTGAAATACCCCAAGATGCCATAAGAAGAATGGGCGTGGGATTTTTCCGCCCCATTGAGGAACCCCTTGTGGCGGACCGGCAAGGACAATGCTCTACTCAAGTAGAGCCCTCATCGACACAAGTTCAACATGCCCCAGCCACTTGAGAAACTTCTACACCATATCCACCAAATGATGAAGGTCAACATGCTCCTGGATGCTCCAGGCCGAATTATCCGGTCGACACCGGATTATCCGGCCATCCCTCCACTGCTGACCAAAATGATCAACATAATGAAGAATCTGCTGAAAGTCCTAGGCCGGATTTTCCGGCTAACCCCGGATTAGCCGACCACTCTCCAATTTGAGCAAGATCCAGTCAAGTTTGTGAAGATGCTTCGGGATTTCCCAGGCTGGATTATCCGGCCTCACCTTCGCCCGAATTATCTGGCCCTGAAACTCCTGAAGAACAGCACCCTCCTGTTACGGCTATTGATCCACATCAAGGGCAAGGTTCATCATCTCCTACTCCTGCTAATCAAGCTACAGATCAAGGCCAAGCCAATGATTCCAACGAAGACTCAAGTGATGAAGTTATTCCCCCAAGAGACAACAAGCTAATTGAACTTCGTCGCAAAGCTCGTGCCGATAGGAACCTTGAGTTAAGGGGTCACACTCTTGACAAAGTTGTAGGTGATCTTCGACGAAGGGTTTCCACAAGGGAGTTGGCAAGTTTCGGTGAGCATCAAGCTCACATCTCAATGGTGGAACCCAAGAAAGTGTTTGAAGCTCTTGAAGATCTGAACTGGGTTGTTGCTATGCATGAAGAGTTGAATAACTTTGAACTTAACAAGGTTTGGAAATTAGTAGAGAAGCCCAAGGAGTGCCGCAATGTTATCGACACAAAATGGATTTTTAAAAACAAGCAAGATGAGAATGGCATTGTTGTGAGAAACAAGGCGAGACTCGCGGCAAAAGGTTATTCCCAAGTTGAGGGCATTGATTTCGGCGATACTTATGCTCATGTGGCTCGTCTTTAGTCCATCCGTATCCTTCTTGCTTATGCTTCTCATAATAATTTTAAATTATAGCAAATGGACGTTAAGGGTGCTTTTCTTAATGGTCCTCTACATGAGTTGGTATATGTAAAGCAACCCCCGGGATTTGAGGATCCTAACTTCCCGAACCATGTCTACAAACTCGATAAAGCACTTTATGGCCTTAAACAAGCCCCACGTGCGTGGTATGAGCACCTTAAAGAGCTTTTGTTAGACCGTGACTTCGAAGTTGGGCAAATCGATCCCACTCTTTTTACTAAGAAGGTTAAGGGGGAGCTCTTCATATGCCAACTATATGTAGACGGCATTATCTTTGGCTCTACTAATAAATCTTTTAATGATGAATTTTCAAAGCTTATGACTAACAGGTTTGAGATGTCTATGATGGGGGAGTTACGGTTCTTTCTTGGATTTGAGATCAAGCAACTTAGAGAAGGAACCTTCATCAATCAAGCAAAATACATCCAAGACATTCTCAAGAGATTCAAGATGACGGATCTTAATGGCGTCGCCACTCCTATGCAAACAAAATGTCACCTTGAACTTAATCACCATGGTAAAGATGTGGACCAAAAGGTATGCGGGTCCATGATCGGCTCTCTTCTTTACCTCTGCGCATCTTGACCCGATATTGTGTTGAGTGTAGGGGTGTGTGCAAGGTATCAAGCAGCTCCTAAAGAAAGTCACTTAGTGGCAGTCAAGAGGATCTTCCGATATTTGGTTCATTCCCCTAATTTTGGTCTATGGTATCCCAAGGGCTCCAATTTCTCTCTATGTGGTTATATTGATTCAGATTGGGCTGGTGATAAGGATGATCGGAAATCAACTTCTTAAGCTTCTCAGTTCTTGGGAAGGTCTCTAGTCTGTTGGTCTTCTAAAAAGCAGAATTGCATATCTCTCTCCACCACCGAAGCTGAATATGTTGCTGCTGCTAGTGCCTGCACTCAGTTATTATGGATGAGGCGAACTTTAAAGGAATACGGTGTCAATTGTGACAAAGTGCCTCTTTTATGCGATAATGAAACTGCAATCAAAATTGCATACAATCCAGTAAAACACACAAGGACGAAGCATATTGAGATTTGGAATCATTTTATTCAGGACCATGTAGCTCGAGGCGATATTGATCTATCTTTTGTGAGCACGAAGAACCAACTTGCTGATATATTCACGAAGCCACTTGATGAAGCAAGATTTTTTTACTTGAGGAATGAGCTAAATATCGTTGATTCAAGGAGCTTGTCTTGATTACCCATGCACTCACTCTTACATCTCAATCTTATTGGTCTAGGTGTGGGCATGGAAATAGGGGGAGTGTGGTCCTAATTGATTGGGCGAACCCTCCCCCCATAATGCCTAAAGCAAGTCAAATCATTTCTCTTAATATCATTTTGTGATATGTGAGCTTATTGATGAGTCTTGGTCATGAACCCAAGATATATCTTCGCGGTGTCATACCATACACTCCAACAAGGTGGCTTCGGCCACTGCCCTCCTCCATGAGAAGAGTTGGATTTATGTGGCTATTTTTGGATTTGCATGGGGGAGAAGTTGTTCTATTAGGTCTCCGAGGATTTGCATGGGTCGGGCGCAAGCATTTGCACTTTTTCTATTCATCGTTTTCTCGCTTGTGCCCATTTAGCGTTCTTGTGGATTATCATTGTGGATTCATCTATCTTATTGGCTATATTGGATATCTATATAGAAGGAGGCGCTCACTATGGATTTCATTGGATATTCTTACAATATTTTGAGGACGCATCTATCTCTCTCCCGGTGGTATGAGCTTTTCGCATATGTTTCAATGAAATAGACTTTTACCTTCGTGTGTGTATTTGTAATCAAATGCAAATCTTAGTATGCACACGTTAAGGGGGAGTCTTTTTCTTTCGTTGAATATTGTTGTCTTGAGAACTATCTTGCAAATCCTAGTATTGGCATCTAACACCAAAAGGGGGAGATTGAAAGAACATTTCATGGTTCCCTATGTTTTAAGTGTTAGATAACAATACCGTGGAGTTTTATCATGTGTGCTAAGTGTGCAGGGAATGATGTTGTGTTTAGGGGGCCGGATTACCCGCCCCTGTCAAGGGCCGGATAATCCGGCCTAACTCACTTGGCAAAGGCAGGCAAGGCATGACGCTTTGACTGGGGATGGATTTTCCCCTGGAAAATCCGAACAGGGGCGGATTTATTTTCCTGACCGGAGAATCCGGCCCTCACCTTGGGCCGGATAATCCGGCCCCCAGGAGACGATCAAAGGTAGGCAAGGCGCGACGCTCTGACTGGGGGCAGATTTTCCCCCGGAAAATCCGAATAGGGGGGATTTTCTTCCCCTGGCCGGATAATCCGGCCCTCACCTTGGGCCGGATAATCCGGCCTCCAGGAGGCGATCAAGGGCAGGCTCGGCGCATCGCTCTGACTGGGGGCGGATTTTGTGCCGGATAATCCGAGTCTAGGGCGGAGTTTTCCCCAGGGCGGATAATCCGACCCTCACTTGGGCCGGATAATCCGGCCCCCAAAGGCTCCAACGGCTTAGTTGGGGCAGGGGTATAAAAGCCCCTTTATGCCCTTTAGTCAGAACTCTTGATTCATTCGAAAAAGGCCAGACCTGTTGCAAGTGCTCTGTCTCTAGATCTCCCACTTCAACCACCCGAAGGCTTCGATCTTTGGGGGAATTGAAGGAGGAGACAACCTTCATCGGTCATCACGAATCAAGCGCATCAACTCCTCTCTATTCACTTGGAGAAATCCCTGATCTAGTATTCTCGTCAATATCTAGATCTTGTGTTTTGTTATTGATAACTTGTTCTTGTGGAAGCTTGTTGTCATTACGGGAGCCTCCAATTTGGTTGTGGAGTTGTGCCCCGCTAGTTGTGTAAAGGCGTCGGTCCTCGCCTTGAAGGGTTCCTATAGTGGAAAGGTGGATCAGGCCTTTCGTGGCGGGATCCATTGGAGAACAGGGTGAGGCCTATTGTGGTGTGGTGGTCTTAGTACCGCTCACATCTCCAATGCAGATGTACTTCCCTTAACAAGGAAGGAACCGCGGTAAAACAAATCTTGTATCTACGCGTGCTCCACTATGGTTTACTCGTTCCTCTTTCTCACTCGCCTTTACTCGCTAGTAGTTAGGTTTGCATATAGGAAAATTCTTCATAATAGTACATCTAGAGAATTTACCTTTGTTGCCAAGCCTAAAATTGAAAAAGCATTAAAATTTGAAGTTGCACCTATTCATCCCCCCTCTAGGTGCCCATATAATCCATTTCAATTGGTATCAGAGCCCCGGCTCTTTATTCAAGCTTAACCGCCTAAGATAAGTATGGGTACCAAGGAGAATGGGAATGAGGCTGTGGACAAAGTCACAATGGATGACCTCAAGACATTGGAAACAACCTTGTTGAAATCCTTTAAGACCAAGATGGAGGAGATGCAACAAATGATTGCTCGCCTCACATCATCCACAGCCCCATCTCCATCCTCCTCTGAGACTACCACTCCTTCATCCAAGGATAAGGCTCACGCCGGATCTAAAGAAGATGAAGTGGTAGGTGAACAACATAATGGTTCCGCCTCAAAGAAGGGAAGTGGTAAGGAGGACTATAGTGAGGTTCCTCACCTATATTCTGTCGACCCACATATTCCCCATCCTCATATAAACAATAGGGGTGATCCATCCAAGCTTACTGCATCTACATTTAATCAATAGCAATTCTTAATAAAATCTCATGTATGTAGTTCGTCAATTGAACTTTGGAGGATTATCGAAGAGGGTCTTCATATTGGAGATCACACCAACTTGACAAGAAAACAAGTTGTGGATAGTCAATTGAATGCAACGGCTCTTCACATGATACAGCTCGGAGTGGGTCCCAAGGAGGCTCCGCGTGGCTCCCCAAGGGACGCTTATATGCGCTGCGTCGGCTGCTCCGTCCTCACGTCGTCATCACGCCGGCCCGTGTTCGTCAACACCAACCGGGACGCACGTCTCCGAGTACGCGCCTCGCCTACACCTTCATCACCCGTGGTCATCATCGCTGATAACCATCTACACCAACAACATCGCCGCATCGTCGCCGCCATCACCAGACATGGTCATCGTCAACGCCAACAAGTTCTTCTTCTCCACGAGCGACGCCGCACTCATACAAGCGGAAAATACGGATCTAATCCCCGAAATCTACTAGCGCTATAATAAATCTCCATCAACAACTACCTCTTTGTTTTCGTCCACCACAACCTCGCCGTCAGAGTCGCAGTCTAATTTTTATTTTTTTTACTTAATCAATTTTCTTCTTGCAACTACTTCATCTACTCCGACAAATCGGCGGACAACTTCTATGCACCGACCATTCATGGAGAATTTATCTGCTGCTCCCTCCGGCTCTGGCTCGCATGGCTCGTGATGGTCCATGTCTTCGCACGTACGGTATTGGCAACATCGACGCGTGCCTTCGTCCCCGGCGTGCTCCCGAGTTTGGCAAGCTCGGCAAGGCGTGTCGCCTACCTCGACTACTCCGGATCCAACTACGTCTACTTCAACTACTACGGCGAATTCTCTAGGCTCAACGACGACATCGACCACAACACAACGACATCATCAACTTCATCAACAGCGACGACATCACCAACGGCACCAACGACCACGACTACAACGCCCGACAACTGCTACATCGACATCGGTATCTACCGGCTCCTTCAGTTCATGCCTTCGGATTGTGCTCCAGTCAGACCGTTCGCGATGCTCAGGTTGTTCGCGTCACTACCGATCCGACTGCAGGGGAGTGTTGGAGTATATCACGGTTTGGACTATATTTGGTAGTTTAATATTATAATCTAAGTCTATCTCTATTAGTCTTCTTGCCCCTCAAGTCTTCTAGGACTATATAAACAGCCTAAGAACTCACGATATAATTACCACTTGCAATATCAATACAATCAGTACTAGCGTGTCAACTTGCAATATCAATACAATCAGTACTAGCGACCTGAGTCGTTCTTGTGTTTGACATTATACCAGTTTGTATGAGTTTAGGGTGGAGGTGTTTTCACCAGGACATGCCCTTCAGCGTCTTGATGCGGCGGGCTACCAAACACGCCCTTTTAAAACTCTCCAGCTGCAGTTTCGTTGAAATCGGGGGCCATCCTCCTTTAATCGGAAAAAAAACAACGTCACATTTACCCACCGAGCTTACAGGAGATGTTTAAATCCATCGATGGCTCATCTGCGAGGCATATAATATGGCTGATGGTACTAGCATAAACGAAAACAAAGGCATCTACCACTACCCGAGCAAGTGGGATCAGCAACAATTCCATGGATCCACTAGCCGCTGTTCTCCCGCCATAATACAGCAGGAGCCAGCAAAACTTGCTCCAGAACAAAGATCTACGCTGTACAGATATGGAGATAAGCAGTCTAATGTGTTACCCTCCTGAATTCCGCCAGGGAGCAGGCGATATATCCACAGAAGAGAACATGAGTGCCCCTTGCACACTGTGGTCATTCTGCCAACATTTTACGCCTTCCCTTTAGTCCGACCATGCTAGCTTGGATTTGACGAGGAACCAGCAAAAGGAGCAGGCTGATGCGAAGGCCATTGGATCCTCTCCGGGGGACAAGGTGCTGGGGCAGGATGCGCGATGAATGTTGGTACTGCTTGTCCTGGCATCAGAACAGAAACACCTTTGGCATAAACAGGCATCTGCAAGCCATATGAACGAAGTAGTCAATAAATATGAATTTATCAAACTCACCGTAGCCAACACGATGCCAAGTGTGAGATGGCTCGGTGCAAGCACAGATAGAAATGTCTTAATTTCATAATCAGTTGTATTTGTTGTTTCTATATGCTGTCAACACGAATCACCAGATGCCATGAATGTCCCCAAGAACCAACCAAATAATATTTAACCCAGTCCAACAGTAAAGTTGACAAAAATCATGATAAAGGTATATGGTATGTCAGTATTTGGCATGACAGAACACAAAGCGAGTTGTCAAAGCCAGGTCTACAGATGGCCGCTCTAGCATATTGCTATTGCTTTGGAGTCACAAGCGGACTATAATTTTAACTGAAAAATCAAGTCAAGAGAGTTTTCATTTTCACAGTACAAGAGCAGCAGGTACAGCCAAACTGCTGAAGAACAAACTGTATAAAGAACAAATATGAATTAACTTATTCCTACATAATATCTCAGCAAGAGAAAGCGGTCTAAAACTATTCAATTCAACAGCAATGACTGAAATTGGGAACCCTATAGTCATGATCGTATAGCCCTTTAGAAGAGCACCCAGCGCAACAGCTTAAACTTCTTTTTCTTGAATACACGTCTAATAGTGCACCATTGTGTATTAGAAGAAACGCCAAGAAGGCATGAAAAGTACACCCAGCCAAAACACAGAAAGGAAAAAAATAAAAATAAAAGACAAAGAAAAGGAGAAAAAAACAGCAAAAACTAAACAAAGCAACGCAAAAGGGCCTAGCTATTTGTAATTTAGGAACAATAAGGTTAGTTACTTGCGTTAGGGGCAAGCACCTTCCATATAAGGTCTAGCACATCCTTTGGTTGGATATCCTCACTGTCATTGGGGTGGAGCTGCCATCAAACAGCAGTGGCACCTCGAGCAGGCCCTAGGGCCATTATTTCTTTGTCATGTACTATGTACATGGCATCTACTATGGTGCGGAAGAGCTGGTCACAAGATAAACTGGAATCGGGTAGAAACTTGGAAACACCACGATGCAAGAGCTGATCAGTTACCTGAACTTGGATGGAAGCTGGGATTGATGATCCACATTCAGTAACAATCATGAATGACTTGTCATCAACATTTCAAACTTACAACATGCACATCTTAGTTTGCAGGAAGAAATCATCGTGAATAGAAAGCAAGATGTAGTTGAGCCATCCACTTTATGAGATGGATCGCCAACTTCGGATGATCCAATTTCTTTACATTTATTGCTCTTGGCCTCGATTTAGAGACCAGAAACAGAAGCTGGTGCCAGACACGGGGGGTCCACAATTGGTCATGGGTGTACAGATACACCTAATTTTGTTTTATGTTCACAATGCACCTAGTATTTCCTAAAAAAACTAAGCGCCTAGTATTTCTTCGTTAGATTGCGGGTGTACGCTCTACAATTGGCCAAATACTACTCCCTACATTCCCATATAAGACGTTTTGGCAAATTATCTTAGTTTGCCAAAACATCTTATATTGGGAAACAGAGGAAGTATAATTTGTTCTCAAATTATCAAAGATTTTGAAATTTGAGTTCTTAGATAAGAACACAATTTATACATGTTTTCAACACTCATCTCGTGCCTGATTAACTAGGCTCTCTTGATTCCCATGATGGGACCCGCTACAACTCAAACTAATCATCTTAATAACAGGAGGCTCCACACTGCAAATAATGCACACTAGACAAACAATGATGGCCACATCTGGGAGGCTGCCGAGTTTGGAGAACCAATATTGCAAGCTAGAAGGTGATCTAGACCTTGCTGTGGGTGCAGACAGGGAGGGCCCATGTCTTTTCGCCACTGTCTGCCAAGTTCTCCTCTAGATTCCATCACCCTTGATCTTAAATAGCACTCTCCTTAACTTATATGACTACATATCACTTCATACAAAATATGCAAGATTGTTGCTACAAACCAGATGTCACTGAACACGGAATATGATAGGATAGAGATGAATTACTTCTGGACCGATAGCTATCGTACCTTGTCATCTACTAACTCGGATTGCCGGAACAAACACTATGTGGTCACTTACCACACTAGGATCTAATGATGACGAAGGTTTACTGTTGAGAGTTGAGACAGCAGCAGCTGGTAGGGCTCATCTTACAGGAGATACCGATATGGGTAAACGGCTTAACAGAGACTTGTGGGGTTGAACTAGTAGGACAACCCGACCAAGCAAATTAAATGAGTTGTTTCAAAAACTGGAAGAACGTAACATCAATTCCACTAAAATGGAACTGCTATGAACCGAGGAAGAAGAGCTATGAAGCGACGAACCACATCAGAAAGATTTTGACGCTTCACATTAAAATGTGCTCCGTTTCATGTGATGTGTATGCTAAGATACTTTTCAGCACATCAAAATCTTTCTAGAACCACCTATAAAAAACCGAGGCAAGAAATCGACAAGGCCAGAGCTTTCTCTTCTTCATTCCTGTTTCGGCATCCTCGTCAGATGCCTCCTAGCTAGGGCCATAGTCGAGTGTAGTGGAAGATGGGGAGTGTCGAAATGATGGGCAATTTGGGTCCGTCAAATGGTCAGGCACACAGTGCGAAAAAGCGAGGGAGGCGATGCGAAAAGGGAAAGTCGCGAAAAGGGCGAGACGACGGAATCATTAAAAGCGAGGAGCGAATTGGATGGGTGGGCGGTGGAGCGTGCGGGAGCAGTGCGCCGGTGCCATACCTCGGGGGACGCGCGGCCGTCGGGCTTCCTGGCCGCCTCAAGATCCGAGCCGGGGAAGCCGGCCTCGCCGCCGCGGCGGAGGAGGAGGCGAAGGCGGAAGAGGATCCCTCCTCGGGGCGGCGACGGCGCGAACGGCGGCCCCATGCCCATGCCGCGGGCGCGCGCCGGGACACGGAGGAAGTGCTCGAGAATGGCCATGGCGAGGAACATGGAGACGAGGATGGCCGTGGCCACGAACCCGAACGACACCGCGCTCACACCGCTGTCCAGCTGCCGCCACCGCATCTCATCTTGCGTCGCCGCTGATCCCGCCCCCGGCCACGCTGCCGGAGCCATCGCCGGCCCGCTCACCATGGCGCCCACAGTGGCCCTATCCCCCTTCCCTCTCCACCACAACTACCTCCACTCCCTGTATCACGACGCGTGCGGCGCCATTGCTGGCCTCTCCTCTGAACGAGTGCCGTGTCACGACTCACGAGAGAGTAGTGAGAGTGAGGGGGAGTAAAGAGTTAGAGGCGGTCCACGAACGCAATCCTTTTCTGCTGCGAGACGAGACATGGGCCCATTCTGCCGAGGGTTTCAGGCTGGCCACGGTGGAGACTGGAGAGTAGTATACCGTATAGGAGTATCATCAAACCGTCTCAAAATATGTTTGTCAAAATTTAAATAAATCTATATACTTTCGAAACATCTATTTTAAAACAGAGGGAGTATTACTCTCGGTCGTGGTGAATTAGTCCGCGTGTATACGCTAGTTCATCAATTTTAATTACTCTCTTTGGTTAATATTAATACACTTAGTTTTGTTTAGATTCGTATATACCTAGTTAAATATTTTGACTAGATATATTTATATCCAAATAAAGTTGGGACTATTAATATCAATCATAATATAAATTATATGATAGAAAAATTATACTATTAGAAAGTATATGTTCTAAGTTTTCAGTGATTTTTTTTTACCATATACTCCTTTTATAATAAAGATGTTTTAACTTTGTGAAAAGAGTGTATTTAAACTCTTTTTAGTGTGTAGGTTCGAGGTGAACCTATATACGAAAAGAGGTCTAGATACACTCATTTCACAAAGCTAAAACATCTTATAATTTAAAACGGAGGGAGTACTTCTCATATTAATTTGGTCAAATCCACAATCTAGGACTACATGTAGGACTAAAACATTTAATTTGGTCAAATCCACAATCTAGGACTACACGCGGGACTAAAACACCGAGCGAAGGTAGTATTACATATTTTTTATTTAATTATTTGTAAAATCTCAATGTAAGTGTACAAGATCTATTTGCCATTAAACAATCTGTTACGACATTATATCATAACATGATATTACGACCACTTTTCCATATCAGTTTTTGCTAAGTTTTGCACGCATGATACGTACTCATGATACTAGGACTATGGCTAGCCTCGGGTTAGAAGAAACAAGAGCATAGAATGGAGCACGGGTGCAGGGCACAAGAGGCATTCCACTGTGATATTAGCCTTCTGTTATTTTTTCTTGCGAAAATCAAACTATATTAATCAAGGAATTGGGAATTAGCGTTGCAAACGGGGTCCTACCAAAGTCCTGCTTTAAGCTGGTAATGTCTTGGTTACAAACATGTCTGATAATATCTCTGTCGCGGATTTAGACTTTTGTGCACATCTGAGTGCAACCCATCTAGCTAAGGTACGACGAGTCGACATTCACGTCCTGCTAATATAGCTTATAATGTATTATCTCTCACTAGTATATAAGTGTTGTGTCTCATTAATCAGAACCGCTACCGGCGATCTATTGATGTTAGTATCATTTATCATCTTCGTCGTCTCGTGACAATCACTTTCAACGAAGATAGGTGGACCTGTAAGCCTTCATTACATGCAGGAATTTCAGCTTCAAGACGGTTGCGCATGACCCAAGATGTCTACAAGCTGCAATGATGCGGCCTTCTTCATCCCAAAGAATCATGTTGGTGCCTCCTTTCGCTCGTTAGCCTTCCAGAAGCTATCCACATTCAGTTTCACCCAGCCTGGTGGGGGCTTAGTCCATATTTTTTGAATTTTACTTTGACGTTGCATCTTGTCCTTCTCCCTCGTCTTGGGAAGCAGGTGATCATATGCCACCACTCCTTTTCCTTCCGTCGGAGCCGCTATAGGGTTTTGCTTGATCATCAACGGAGTCAACATAGCTGCATAGGAATCTTATGAAAGCTTCAACATGTAGCACAGGTTTATCATGGACCACCTCATTGCGCACATGCCAAATCCACTACAATGTCATTAGCAACATCAGCGTCTCTTGCTCGGAGGCATTGTGCAGGGCATGAAGCAGCCATTACGTCCCTGTGTTCGTGACCTCCTCGATTGGCTACAAGGGCCAGACTTCACGCATCGCATTCCACAGATTCCTCGCCAGCGAACACCTGCAAAACGTATGGTACGTGTCTCACATTCCATCCCACAAACAATGCATATGTCAGAAACCACCATATTACGCTGCTTCTTATTCTCCCAAGTAGCAAGTGAGTTAGTCGCCAGTTTCTACGCAAAACTCGTACCTTTGGGGGAGCAAGGCACCCCATACTGTGACCTAGACAACATGGTCTGGTTCCCTTATCGTTGCGCACGTCGAGGTGTAGTGTAGTAGGTCCTAGACGAGTTTGTACGCACTTCTAACATAGAAAAATCCTCTACGATCTGGTGCCCATGCAAGCACATCTTCCTCCTATCTTAGTGATGCTTTGATCTTTAGTATCTCCTCTTTGTCGAACGTGATAAGTTTTTCTGGAAAAGATCCATGTTTCAAGCTTTGGTCTCCGTCAGTAAGCTAGACACACGTCGTAGCCTGTAGAGCGATCCTAAGTGGACAATATGATGGATACCATGTGTAGGCACTCACGGATCCCGCAATTTTGAATTTGCCTAGCATTTCCCACTCACCACACCGGTCCTTTCTTCGGGAGCTCAAGGCCATATTGGATCACTTGCCACGATGATGAAGCATTTTCTGCAAAAACAATATCTTCGAGACGATCGTTAGGATAATAACATGCCTTGAGTATGTTTGCACAAAGGCTGTCGGGTTTTGTCAAGAGCCTCCATGCTTGACGCGCCAAGAAGGATTGGTTGAAGACTTCAAAGTCCTTAAACCCCAACCCTATTAGTTCTTCTGATGTGTGAGTGTTTCCCAAGAGCGCCAATGGGTTTTTCTTTTGCCCTCATCGGAGCCCCACCAATAGTTGTGAATCATGCGATTATGATAATCACAAAGCACCATAGGCAATTTAAACACCCCCCATGATGTACGTCTGTATAGCCAGTGATGTGATCTTCATGAGTAATTCTTTGGCAGCTTGCGCTGGGAAAGCGTCCCCGCTCCATACACCTCTTAATGAGCCAAACTTGCAAATTTTGGAGCTTGCCGCTATTCATCCCACCTTCAAGCATGGGGGATGTAAGTACTTCTCCTTGAATTCTGGTTTCCAAACATTCAAGATGGTTCTTACTTGCTCTTGTACACTAGCGGGACATCCCGAACTAAACATAGTAGAGAACTTCACATAATTGATCAGCTAGCCAGTTGCATGTGCATACTCCCCTAGCAGCAATCGAACCTGCTGCGTCTCATGTCCTAGAGATTTAAAAAACTACAGGGTAAGTCGTTAGTGAAAAGAAAATGAAATATGTCTAGCACATTCCTACATACTTTCACCAGAGCAATAACCTCTTGTAGCTCACTATTTATTAACATGGATGAAAGCCCGTCTGCAACAAAGAGGAATAGGAACGGGGAGAGAGCATCACCATGCTGAAGCCCACGCATCGGTGCAAGCAAATCCGAGATAGATCCATTAAACTTAACATTATATCTTACCGTGGTGACACACGTCATAACCAATTTCACCACCGATGATAGAAGCCTAACTTTTGCATTGCTTGCTCCAAGAATCTCCAATCAACCCGATCATACACCTTAGAGATGTGCAGCTTATAAGCACACCAACTCTTCTCGGGGTCCTTCTGTTGATGTATGTAACGAAAACACTCAAACGCCACCAGTGCATTATTAGTATTAAAGCTTCTCAGTAAAAAGATACTCTGGTTTGGTGATACCATCTCATCCAAGATTGGTCGCAATCTGCTCACTAGACATTTGGAAACACCTTATATATGACATTACATAAATGGATGAGCCTAAATTTTGTTACCTTTTTGGGATGGTCTACTTTTAGAATTAAAATAATTGTAGCATTATCAGTTCTGAATATTCCTTGACTGCTGAGATGATCTCCTCTTTTAACACTCCCTAATTCCTCTCGAAGAACCTTGCAGAAAACCCATTTGGCCAGGTGCCTTTAGTGGCCCAATTTGGAAGAGTGCATTGGAAATTTCACTATCCGAGAAGTCCAGCAAAAGGTTCTCGTTCATCTCATGTGATACTTTCGGCTCAATTAAGGACAGAACATGGTACGGGGCTAGGGAAGGGTCAACCTCAAATAATCCTTCAAAGTAATTTTGCACTAGCTGACTCATTGTAGCCTGGTCATCATGGACATGTCCACTATCATCCGCCAACTTTTAAACTCTATTCTTATGAGTTTCCTGAACCGCATTGCTATGGAAGATTTTGTGTTACGGTATCCTTCTCGAAGCCAATGAATTTGTGGACTGCATCCACATCATTTCTTTCCTATATAGTAATTCATTCATTTGATTAGCTACTACACATATCTCATATCTATCTGCGTTCATATTTATCAACTCCCGAAGAAATGTCCAAAAATTTTGTAGGTGCATTTTTACACTTCCAAATTTTACTTTTTTTCATGATTGCGAATGTTGCATTACACCATTCAGACCCAACCGAATCTGGCCTAGATCTTCCTTTGGCCCAGCTTCAGGCCATCATTCGAAATATGCTTAGCTAAACTTGGTTCTCTCTACCACATCACCTCATACATCCTATAATTAGGTCGTTGCACCCTTTCCTCTTCCTCCTCAAAATGGAGAACAATTTGTTAGTGGTATGAGCATGGAGACACTGTATGCATAACTTTGGCTTTGAGGAAAATGTTCCTCCACCGTCCACCACCACACAGTCTGAACTCACTTTCACATTTTTGTTACCGTGGCGATTATTATCATATTTGTATGGTAAACCCAAGATCAATGAGATCACAAATTTCCAACAGATGCTGGAAAATGCTCGAAGGACCACATGGATTCATTAAAGTCCCCCATAAAACACCATGGTAAATCAGATTGGGTTTGAGGTTCTGCATCAAGGAACACATATTGTGACGATTCTCAAACCATGGTTCCCCGAACATGCATGTTATACGCCATTGTAGCTCGTTTTCGGTCAATATAACATGTACATATATGTATCTTTCACCCTTAGATTGCACTTCTACTTTGAGTTATCACATCAAAAGAGGGTGAGTCCTCCTCTAAGCTTGTAGTCTCTCAAGCCTAATCTCACCTTAAGCGTTAGACATTTTTAGTTTTTTCTTTGTTTCCCACAAGACTACCATCCTTGACTTGGTGGCACGAGTGATCTCACCCAACTCTCGAACCCATCCATAGCTATTAATTGTTGTTGATAGGTCAAGTCGTACAATCATGTTAGTTTACCAACGACCCCATGGCTGGTTGACTCCAAATCACCTTCTCCTCCCCTTTGACTCGCCACACGTCCTGCACCACGACCCTTCTTTGATATTCCTTCGGTACTTCATTTTGCGCTTGCCACTAGCGCCCTTGATCGGTCCTCAGATTCAGCCTCGTGGTGCTCATCGGTTCTCTTCCCTAAAATTGAATCAACATCCGACATGTATGTATCACCCGCTGAAAAAACCATTGAGCCTAAACCCCACATGGGAGGAATCACCTCAGTGCTATTTAGGATCGCTAGATAACTAGCACTAGGATTTGTAGGGTACATGGCCAAAGGGGTATTGTGTTTTCTAGCACAACCGTGTTTGGTACTCATGTGTAGCTTCTCTTTCTCTGCCTATCCATTCCAGTATTTTCTTCCCAATATGTTGATAGCCATTGTTTCCATCCATGCGTACCATTTGCAAATTGAGATGATCTATATTTGATGCCAACTCTACATCAACTTAAGATGATCCAGATTTCTCATTCTCCTCAAAAGCATCCCTCTCACCAATCCTCTTTGGATGATTGCCCGTGTGGTGCACCACATTTTGGTTTCTCCTTCTGTTAATTAGCCTGCCTAAGTTTGAGGAATTGTCTTCGCTAGACAAAAAATTAATTCCTTCCTCGCATTCGGGTGGTTCTAAGGAGGATCATACACTTGATGCCTTTTAAAATTTCGAACTCAAGAACACTTGAGCCTTGTGTCATAATCAAGCGAAGGAACTTCTATTCTCTTTTTCTCGTATACTATCATCATGACCTATGAAACCACACCAGAAGCATAAACGGGCACTCTGTCATGTCTTAGCAGGAAGGTACTATTTGCATCCTGCCCTTTAACCCGTGTAATAATACTCATTCTCAGTCGTCCATCGATTAGTATCTCCACATGAACACATAGAAAATCATAAGGATTGTTTTCCCTCCACATCCAAATCAGTCTTAGTAAACTTGCCCAACTTGTTATCAATAAGAATTATCGTATTCTTATTATGTCTACCCCATGGTAGGTCATAAATCCAAACCCATATTGTCAAAAAATTCAGCAATGTCTCTGAGCGTCTCTCCCCATTGTGGACCTTGATCACCAGTAGCAGGTGGCCCCTGAAGGTCCATGGACCCCCACGCACCACAAAGTTATAATCCCCCTATTAATGTTTTTATTCCACTATGACAACAAGTGCATGCTAAGTACAATGGGTGACATTAATGTTCTCTTAAAGTTGCTAAGTTAAAATTTTAGTTAGTTAGAGGGAGATAAATAATAAAGAGATCTTTTTCCTTAGTTAAGGTACTAGAGCATCTCCAATGTCTTACACATATCTTGGGTAAGTAAAGTGGTTTTGAGCCATGGGGTAAGCTTTGGAGTTGCTCTAAGAGCACATCCACCCATGCCCCAAAGCGTTCCGAATGGGCTTTGGAGGCGCTAGCCAAAATGGCCTGCACGGGTAGTCCCAAAGGGTCTGGACACCATGAGAGCGTCAAAAGTCTATCCTATGCTTCCACATCTACCCTGACACACATGGGCTACCCTGTGAGCGCTAGAAACTGATACATTGCAAATGTATCTATAATTTTTGATGTTCCATGCTTGGTTTTATCCACTTTCTTGTGTTTTGTTCCAACTTTGGAGTACTTTTCATAGACTTTCTTGGACTAACCTATTAACAAGATGCCACAGTGCCAGTTGCCTGTTTTCTGTTGTTTTTGGTTCCAGGAAAGTCAGAAAATCAATATTCTCGGAATTGGACGGGACAAAAGCCAAAGTGCCTATTTTACGGGAAGACTCACGGAGCCAGAAGACGAGACGGAGAGGGGCCACAGGGCGGCCACACCATGTGGTGGCGCGGGCTGGCCCTGGCCACGCCACCAGGTGGTGTGGGCCCCCTGGCCGCCCATCGACCTTGCCCTCTGGCCTATAAGAAGCCTCCCGAGACATAAACCCTAGATGGTCAACCAGAAATCCATGAAAAGTTCCACTGCGCCGCCGCCACCGAAGGGGAGATTTGGGGGACAGAAAGTCTCTATTTCGGCACCCTGCCAGGACCAGGAAGTGCCCCCGGATCCATCTCCATCGATCTCCACCGCCATCTCCATCACCATTGCTGATTCCCATGATGAGGAGGGAGTAGTTCTCTCTCGAGGCTAAGGGTTCTATCGGTAGCTATGTGTTCATTTCTCTCTCTATGCATGATCATATTGTGATCATGAGCTTTGTAATCAAGTAGATCTACCTTGCTACTCAAGTGCTTTAATAGATCTCTACTCTCCCCATGTGTGTGAAAGTGACAGCGTGCTCACCATGGTGGCACTTAGGCTAGAGATTACAAATACTTGTTATGAGTTATATTTGGAGTTGGATGTCTTTATGAAAATGTGGTGTTTGTTGGACTCATCTAGTACTCAAGGTGACAGTGTGGGGTTTTCTAGATGGGAAAGGCTTACTTTGAGGTGTGCTGTTATAGCCCTACCATCGATTAGAGTGTCGAACCGGAGAGTAGTTAAGAGTAGTATCATAAAGAGAAGATATTTATATGAGAGAGTGTTCACTAGTGAAAGTATGATCCCTAGGCCTTGTTTCTTAGCATTGATACACCGTTTGCTACTAGATCTGTTACATGTTTGCTTGCTTCCATCTTTATTTCAGTTTTGCTTTAGTCTCTTCCACGCCATCAAGCTATTTGTTGGCACCGTTGTCTTTTATCTATACCACTTGTATTTCACTATCTCTTCGCTGAACTAGTGCACCTATACACCTGATAAGTGTATTGGGTGTGTTGGGGACACAAGAGACTTCTTGTATCTTGATTGCAGGGTTGCTTGAGAGGGAATACCTTTGACCACTTCCTCCCTGAGTTCGATAAACCTTGGGTGATCAACTTAAGGGAAAACTTGCTGCTATTCTACAAACCACTGCACTTGGACGCCCAACAACTGTCTACAAGAATAGAAGTGCGTAGACATCAAGCTATTTTCTGGCGCCGTTGCCGGGGAGGTAAGGTAAAAAGTATTCACACCGGAGGATTAAATAAGAAGAACCTCCCACGGCAAACGCCTATTTTCTGGCGCCGTTGCCGAGGAGGTAAGGTAAAAGGTACTCACATCCTCCGGTGTGAGTGCTCGAAGTTATTTCCTTTAGATTCTGCAATTTTGTCTTTTTGTTTCTTGTTTTCACTAGTTAGGCTTAATGGAAAACAACAACAAAATTAGAGAGCTTTATAGTATTTATCTTGAGTTAGGACATGAAGTGTTTGAAGAAAAAATTAAAAAACTTATGGAACTTTATTTGCATGCTAATAGCAATGTTGTTAGTATGAATTCTTTAGACACCATTATTGCTAATGCTATGGAAAAGTCTAAGCTTGGGGAAGCTAGTTTTGATGAGCATGATATTTTTAGTCCCCTAAGCACGGAAGATAACTATTGTATTGCTTATGATGATACCAAACCTTCAATATATGATGATTACGATGATGAGTTTGATATTTTCAGTCCACCTACTATTGAGGAGAAAATTTATTATGATTACAATATGCCTCCTATATTTGATGATTATGGTGATGAGAATAATAATGATAGCTATTTTGTTGAATTTGCTCCCACTACAATTAATAAGAATGACTATGCTTATGTGGAGAGTAATAATTATTATATGCATGTGGCTCATGATAAAAATATTTTATGTGATAGTTATATTGTTAATTTCATTCATGATGCTAGTGAAAGTTATTATGAGAGAGGAAAACATGGTTTTATGCATCTCAATAATATTAAGTTTCCCCTCTTTATGTTGACAGTCTTGAAGTTGCACTTGTTTTGCTTTCCTATGCTTGTTGCTTTGTGCTTTCATGACTTGTTTATTTACAAGATTCCTATGCATAGGAAGTGGGTTAGACTTAAATGTGTTTTGAATTTGCTTCTTGATGCTCTCTTTTACTTCAATTCATATTTCCTATGTGAGCATCTTCTCAAACTATCAAGTCTAACTTAAAGGCGTTAAAGAAAAGTACTTATTGGAAGATAACCCAAAAGTTTTAGATGAGTCTTGGAAGTTATTACATCTGTAATAACCGCTCCTTATCCTTTTTATTTGCTTTTTGTGCCAAAAGTAACCTCTAATGAGAGAGAAGTAATGATTGAGAAAGTTGCTATCCCGAAACAGATTTCTGTGCTTGACCGTAAAAATTCGTGTAAAATCTCTGTACGTCCTATTCAGGCGTTAATTTTTGTGCTTCTGCCCTAGGTTGTTATTTTACTTTCGTTAGTTCAACACTTTTCGATTTGAGCAACAGAAGGTCTTCGAAACAATTCGTCTTTACCTGCTGGTCTGTTTTGATAGATTTCTACCATTTTCTGCATTTGCTTCTTGTTGGTTCCTTTTTAAGTTCTTTTGGGAAATTGAGCTTTTCGAGGGAATTGCTACAGTAGCTAGTGTTCTAATGGAACTTTATTGGTGTTGGAACTGAACCTTAAGACTTATTTATCTTGAGTGCACTAATGTTGCTAATAAAGATTGTGTGAAGTTTTGTATGAAGGAAAAATTTCAAGTGTATGGAAGGAATGAGTAATGAGATGAAGGATGGACTAAAGCTCAAGCTTGGGGATGCCATGCGTGTCACTCCAAGAAATATCTAAGAAGTACAAGCGTCAAAGCTTGGGGATGCCCAAGGCATCCCCTTCTTCATCAATAAAAATCCCAGGTTTCTTCCAAACGCTTCATTGTTATTGTTTCATGCACAGTTGTATTGTTCTTGGAGCGTCTTATTTTTCGTTTTTGTTTTGGTTTTTTCGTTCGCTTGGTTTTCTTAGTTTGCTGAATAAATTGGTTGGACCCCCTCTTTCATACATTGGTTTTCAAATAGTTTGGTTTGGATTGAAAAAGAGTAGGAAAGTTCATGCTTAAGTGGTAAAAAGAGCTTGTTTTTGACTATGGCCTATGCTTTGTCATGCCATGCTTGATATTGTTTTGGCTTTATGCTTAGTATTATTTGCTGTAGCATGAATTGTTATAAACAATTGAGATTGCTTAATGTGCCTTGAATGAATCATGCATTGTTTTAGCATATTAAAGCATAGTATAGTGGTATTCTCCTTTGATGCTTTATTTGGGTTGACTTGGCGCATACTCACACTATGTTATGACTATCCAAAGTCACCATATCCTGTATGATCCTTTAGTTTTCAACTTGTAGTATAACTTTATGCTTTGATCAATGATGTTTTCTCGCTCTGCATGATTATGGCCATTATTGCTCTCTTAGTTTGTCGCTCCCAGTCTTTTGCTAGCCTCCACAACCAAGTATGAGTTCCACTCATGCATCCAACTCCCTAAACCAAGTTATTACAAAGAGTCCACCATACCTACCTACTAGATTATGCTATTCCAAGTATATTCATGCTTTTGTTTACCTTCCAAATTAAACTTGTTATGAGAAAACTAGTGATTAAAGCTCTCACGAACTTGATGGCACACTTTACTTTTCTTGCCCTTAATAAACTTGAACCATTGTGTCTTCTATGTTGTATATGCTTGCACTTATTTTTCGGGAATTAGCAGAACCATGCTTTCATGGGGAACGCTTTCAATATTGCACTTGGTACTTGTACCTAGTTGATATCATGCTCTTTTGTATATGGATGTCGTCGGTGTTAAATGAAAGGGGAGCTTGTAAGTCCATGGAGTTATGTATATGTGTTAGAGAAACGCCTAGGCCGATGTTTAATCCATGCTGACTGATGTAAAATATGGGTTAGACCAGCGGCCCAGGCGTTTCCCTAACACATATACATAACTCCATGGACTTACAAGCTCCCCTTTTATTTCATACCGACGACATCCATATACAAAAGAGCATGATATCAACTAGGTATAAGTACCAAGTGCAATGTTGAAAGCGTTCCCCATAAAAGCATGGTTCTGCTAATCCCCAACAAATAAGTGCAAGCATATACAACATAGACGACATAATGGTTCAAGTTTATTAAGGGCAAGAAAAGTAAAGTGTGCCATCAAGTTCGTGAGAGCTTTAATCACTAGTTTTCTCATAACAAGTTTAATTTGGAAGGTAAACAAAAACATGAATATACTTGGAATAGCATAAGCTAGTAGGTAGGTATGGTGGATTATTTGGAATAACTTGGTTTTAGGAGTTGGATGCATGAGAAACTCACACTTGATTATGGAGGCTAGCAAAAGACTGGGAGCGACAAACTAAGAGAGCAATAATGGCCATAATCATGTAGAGCGACAAAACATCATTAATTAAAGCATAAAGTGATACTACAAGTTGAGAACTAAAGGATCATAAAGATTATGGTGATTTGGGATAGTCATAACATGGTGTGAGCATGTGCCAAGTCAACCCAAATAAAGCATCAAAGGAGAATACCACTATATTATGCTTTAATATGCTAAACCAACGCATGATTCATCCAAGGCACATTAAGCAATCTCAATTGTTTATAAAAAGTCATGCTACAGCAAAGAATACTAAGCATAAAGCCAAAACAATATCAAGCATGGCATGACAAAGCATAGGCCATAGTCAAAAACAAGCTCTTTTTATCACATAAGTATGAACTTTTCTACTCTTTTCCAATCCAAACCAAACTATTTGAAAACCAATGTATGAAAGAGGGGGCCCAACCAATTTATTCATAAAACTAAAAAAACCAAGAAAATGAAAAACAAAAACTAAAACGAAAAAGAAGACGCTCCAAGAACAACACAACTATGCATGACACAATAAAAATGAAGCGTTTGGAAGAAACCTGGGATTTTTATTGATGAAGAAGGGGATCCCTTGGGCATCCCCAAGCTTTGAAGCTTGTACTTCTTGGATATTTCTTGGGTGACATGCGAGGCATCCCCAAGCTTGAGCTTAAGTCTATCCTTCATCTCATTACTCATTCCTTCCATACACCTGAAATTTTTCCTTCATACAAAACTTCACACAATCTTTATTAGCAACATTAGTGCACTCAAGATAATAAGTTTTAAGGTTCAGTTCTAACACCAAATAAACTTCCATTAGAACACTAGCTACTGTAGCACTTCCCTCAAAAATCTCAATTCCCCAAAAGAACTAAAAAAGGAACCAACAAGAAGCAAATACAGAAAATGGCAGAAATCTGTCAAAAAAGACCAGCAGGTAAAGACGAATTTTTTTGAAGACCTTCTGTTGCTCAAATTAAAAAGTGTTGAACTAACGAAAGTTATATAACAACCTGGGGCAGAAGAACAAAAAATTACAGCTCAATCCCACATACAGAGCTCTCTCACGAATTTTTACGGTAAAGCATAAAAATCTGTTTCGGGAGAGCAACTTTCCCAATCATTACTTCTCTCTCATTAGAGGTTACTCTTGGCACAAAAAGCAAATAAAAAGTATAAGGAGAGGTTATTACAGAGGTAATAACTTTCAAGACTCATTTAAAACTTTTGGGTTATCTCCCAATGAGTACTTCTCTTTAACGCCTTTTAGTTAGGCATGATAGTTTGAGAAGATGCTCACATAAGAAATATGAATTGAAGTAAAAGAGAACATCAAGAAGCAAATTCAAAGCACATTTAAGTCTAACCCACTTCCTATGCATAGGAATATTGCAAAGAAACAAGTCATGAAAGCACAAAGCAACAAGCATAGGAAAGCAAAACAAGTACAACTTCAAAAATTTCAACATAAAGAGGGAAAACTTAATATTGTTGAGATACATAAAACCATATTTCCCTCTCTCATAATAACTTTCAGTAGCATCATAAATAAAATTAACAATATAACTATCACATAAAATATTTTTATCATGAGCCACATGCTTAAAAGAAGTAATACTCTCCACATAAACAAAGTCATTCTTATTAATCATAGTGGGAGCAAATTCAACAAAATAGCTATCATTGTTATTCTCATCACCATAATCATCAAATATAGGAGGCATATTGTAATCATAATTAATTTTCTCCTCAATAGTAGGTGGACGGAAAATATCATATTCATCATTGTAATCATCATATATTGGAGGTTTTGTATCATCATAAGCAATAGAATAGCTATCTTCCAAAGCTGGGGAACTAAAAAGATCATTTTCATAAAAACCAACTTCCCCAAGCTTAGACGTTTCCATAGCATTAGCAATAATGGTGTTTAAAGAATTCATACTAATAACATTGCTATTAGCACGCAAATAAAGTTCTATAGGTTTTTTAATTGTCTCTTCAAACACTTTATGTCCTAACTCAAGATAAACACTATAAAGCTCTCTATTTTGTTGTTGTTTTCCATTAAGCCTAACTAGTGAAAACAAGAAACAAAAAGACAAAATTGCAGAATCTAAAGGAAATAATTTCGAGTACTCACACCGGAGGATGTGAGTACCTTTTACCTTACCTCCCCGGCAACGGCGCCAGGAAATGGCTTGATGTCTACGCACTTATATTCTTGTAGACAGTTGTTGGGCCTCCAAGTGTAGAGGTTTGTAGAACAGCAGCAAGTTTTCCCTTAAGTGGATCACCCAAGGTTTATCGCCTTAAGGGAAAACTTGTTGCTGTTCTACAAACCTCTGCACTTGGAGGCCCAACAGAAACCAACACCACGTTGGATTGCCCGTGTGTGCCCCATTTGCGAGCGAGTCAAAACTTCCTCGTGATTGCTTGTATCCCGATGACAGAGTTAACGACATCGCCTTCCACCTACCGGTTGCATCCCGCCCCGACTCATTTTCCTGTCGCTTCTTCCCATCATTTCCTTCCCATCCTCCCGTCGTCTATAAGAATAGTCATAGGGTGGAAACGTCCACACACACACCATGCCTCGTCACCTTACCACCAGCTGGGATCAGTTCTCCCACGCTCGTGCTCGGTACCCACCCTCGACAACGAGGAACCAGCTGCATTGTCGTCCGATAATGGCAAGGAGGAGGTGGAGATGGAGGACAAGGATGACAATGAGAGGATAGAAAACTTTGACAACCTCGATAAGGGCGAGGAGCCAATCGACCAGTTGGCCCTTCTTGCCTCCATCAAAACGGACGCAGATGAGGCGCATGTTGCCATCTGCTAACACATATATCATGGATCCCTCTCACGAAACTGTGGAGCGGGAGGAGCGTGGCCGCCGGCTTATGGCCGCGGAGGGCATGAGATGGCGCATCTACATGCCCGAAGGGTGGTAGAGGCGGCCGCTCGTGGGTCTAACGGGGTTGAAGTGATGGGGCAAACCAGATAGCTACGCGAGGCTATGGAGGCAGCGAGGAGGGACATGTAGGCCGAGTACTCGACATCGACTGCTCACGAGGCCATGGCGGAGCGGAACCGTTGTAACGCGTCTTCGACCGAGGTCATAGGTCGTATTGAGCCTCGTGAGGCTCGCGACACATTCTGCCTAGGTAGATACGCACCGCTAGGCCAAGGAAGCAAGAGAGGGGACAGCAGAGGTGGCGATGTGGGCCAAGGTGGACGCCGACTTTAGAGGAACAAAGCCCATGTAATTTTATTTTTATTTTTCTTCAACTTGTATAATCTATATTTCAGTGTTGTTTGCATTTCTCTTGGCCTAAATCAATATGGGGATTGTATTTTTGGGGGGAGTGGGAGGGGGTGTCGCTGTGGGTAGGCCATCCCAAATTGTCGGTGATTGAGCCGACGCCCCCAAAGCGTTTGTCTACCGCAGTTTTCGGGTACACCTTGAGGGCTACTGGTGGAGATGCTCTGAGGCATTAGAAAATAAGTAAAGAATATTTTCTCCGTACCATAGGTCTTCTTTTAGCAAATCAATTTCTATGTAAAAGTTAATAAATTCTCATAAATTGTTAATGATGATAATAAGAGAGAATTCATTGTACAACTTATGTCTATTATTTCTCTAGATGACGTGGAAGAGATGCCCTTTAGTCAAACGCCAGGGCGCTCGGCCCGTTTGCATTCCGTATCATCCATACATTATCCGTTGTTCCAAGAAACGCTTGGGTGCAACACGTAGAAATGGAGAGTTCTAGCTGTCATGGAAATGGAGTACCCCCTTAGTCTAAAAGAGAATGTCGGAGATTTTTCTAGATTCACATATATCTAGATGTGTTATAGTGTATGTACATGCGAATTTAGATAAATCTTTGATATCTTTTTTAGAGAGAGAGGTTATTATTTTTACTCACTTGGCCCCTATGTCTGGATTTGGCCTACCTCATGGTGTGAAGGTGTCGAGACGAGTCGACTGATAGCTAACGTGGGCATGCTCAACTCTCTAATCCAAACCTGACATCTCGGGTCAGCGTGTTGAGCCTGGGCACCCATGTTCACCTTTTTTATTTTGTCATATTGCCATCTCGACGTCGTGGCATGGGACATTGAGTACTTCAACCTCAATGCCACGATGCAAGAGGTTGAGAGAAATTCCTAGATCCGTGGATATTTTTAGGAAATGATTAGTTTAGGAAAGATTTTCAGACAAGAAACAGATTTTTTTTATTTCGCGGAGGGCACCGAGACATTAATCTTTTTTTTTGAAGTAACCGAGACATTAATCTAGACAAGTGAAAAGGGAGGGAAGTTGTATATCTCTCATGCGTAGGAAAAAATAAGGCGGGTAGCCCAACCCCTCCCCCACCCTCGTTGTTATCGGCAATGTAGTGTCAAGACTAGATTAAATGGAAGTGGTGGTCAGGCGGATGCGATAGACACATCATGGTTGAATCTTGGTGATACTCCTTGAGTACCAGGACTAGACCTCCAGGACCAAAACTTTTGGTCCTAGCAATGGCGATGCTTCGACATGTTATTTTGCTGAAGGCATTGCAAGGAGTTTGCTTAGTTATGCTCTCCTGAGTGAAAATCTAGATCTAGCTTTTGAATGAGAGGGTTACCAATTCGTAAAGTTTTTTGTACGATTATTATTTGCGCCTTTTGGAACCTATGGAAGCGACGAAACGCAATGATTAAATGTTAACGAGCCAATGGAAAGCGTCTTTTGAAGATGCACAGAGGGCTTGCTACTATGGAATCATGGGTGCCTCAAGCAACGTCACATAGACCTTATACATGACTGGATTTGCCCATCTAGCTTCTAATTCTTAGTTCATTGCTCTTTTCTTTTGCTCCTTCTATGTAAATTATTGGCATGTTCTTTATTTTTTCCTTTTCTCTTTGATCTTTTATGTAGTTGTAGAGAACTTTTGGTAACTTTGCTTTTATGATAATGGTTCAGGCCGACGTTATTCCCACCGTAGTTCCCCTCCAAAAAATAGATTCAACGACGACGATACTTGTGTGTCATTACCTTTTGTTGCGGCCTATGTGTTGCCATGACAGTGGATGGTGTCGTAGTTGGTTGTGTTTCTTGGATTTTTTTTAATATATAATTTGACTACCTACATTCTTGATATTTTGAATTGCTCCTTATACTGATTTGCTGCGCTGGATATACTTGGAAAACGCTCTCTTGGAGTATTATCTTTACCGATTAATAGTAGTGTAACACGATATTGTTATATCTTTTTTCTCCAGATTTCACGTATTCCATTCTCTTTAAATTAATTGATACAGGTTTATCTACATAGTCATCCATCTAGGCATGTTTTAAGTACGTATCTAGAAGGAATAAATTATGGGACGGAGAGGGAGGAGAGAAGGAAGGTATAGTAGTATACTGTTTCCACCTATGAGTACAATAGTAGGCGTAAATACGGACGGCTACCGCCTGCCCAACATAGAAAAATGATGGAAACGACATGTGCCCTGTCACTGCAAGAAGAGAGTACAACCACAGAGCCCAACAGCGCACCAGGAGCGACGGCAGGTTTCTCCAACCGACACCTGTAACTGATTTAGACTGGTCACTC
This sequence comes from Avena eriantha, assembly GCA_910589775.1. Lineage (NCBI taxonomy): Eukaryota > Viridiplantae > Streptophyta > Magnoliopsida > Poales > Poaceae > Avena > Avena eriantha. Next base: position 146,871,002 of record OU342741.1, on the reverse strand, counting down.
TACATCTGCGTGATCAAAGACTGGTCACTAGGTTGGCTGTGCAAAACTGACACATTCCCACGTCAATGACCCAAGTGGCCCCAAGCATATCCAAAGAGCCTAGTCGTATTTTTTTCCTTTATACTTTTTCCGTCTTAAAACAGATGTTGTAGATTTATCTAAATTTAGCTGTATTTAGATACTATTTACAATATTGATAAGTCCAAATTTAAACAATTTTTTTACATTTATTTTGAGATGAAGGGAGTATTTTGTTCCTTTTAGATCTCGCAAGTCCATGATGTGCACGTCCACCCACTAGGTCAGTCCTAGCAGTACCTTTTTTTTCTTTCTGAGATGTCCTAGCCGTACTTGCTACTATTGGTCATATGCGGCAATCCTCTTTCATTAGCTTAGAGGGTGTAATTATCACGATGCATTCCTACCGTCATGAAGTGATGATAACCCAGTGACATTCATCAACATTGCATCAATCATCATGCGTGGTTCTAAAACCTTTTGATCGTCCTAGTGTCTCTTGAAATTCACAGAAATCTCATGATAATTAAATTATCTTAGTTGTAATAACGATGGCATTCTTCTGCTCACGGACGACTCAGCAGGATTGTGGCACAACCAAGTAGTACTACGTGTTGTTGTGGTTGCGTTGCAGCCCCGGCCGGCTCCCGACACATGCTTTGTTTACAGGAAGCAGTAGCAGGGGATAGTAAACAACTTGGGTGCCGGAAGAGCTCGAGGAGGTCAGCATGTGACTCCAACTTTGTCAGCTTATTTCTGTGTTTTTTCTTTGGGGAATCGCGGCTTCTATCTGTTCCCCTCCCAGCGCGTCACAACACAACACGTAGGCGCAGCTGCACCGCCGTGCCCGTGCACAAGTTACAACCCGCTTTGGGACGATCGAAGTCAACAAAGCGAAGAGTCACCCGCCATTCACGCGCCGTCGAAACAAATGTTAGCTAGCGCCCTGTACGTGCACAGAGATTTTTGTCTTCATCCACCACGTAGTCACGGACTTTAAGTAACCTTTTGCGAACAAGCTTCCTCTCGAACCCAGTAGAGTAGCTACGAAATGGTTGTGCCGAGAAGTAGTTTCCGGGAGGCGGTCCTCAGGACGGGGAGCACCCCTCGTGCTGCCGAGATCAGCGCCGGCTCCATGGATCGCGTACATACATGCACGCGTCCCCAGCTTAACTGGAAGCGCCGATCGCCTCCTTGGAGTAGCACAGCTTGCAATGTTACGGAAACCTTAAGCCATGTGGCTGCTCCGTGGGATAATAATTGATCATCATGCATGGTGGGCGTGAAAGCGAGAACATCATCAGGGGCAGGTGCACGGAGGGTACGTGACGTCCGGAATCACCGCTTAATCAAGCAACCAATCTGATAGGATTACTTACATCGGATCGCTCGATCGAGTCGATGGGGAGGGAGGGTCCAAGCCAGCCAGGGGACGGGGCGCGTGGATCCAGGTTGGACGAGAGAGAGAGAGAGAGCGCGATGTGGCATGTGTGCGAGTGCCCCGCCAGCCATATGGGAGGAGCGGCGCTGTGGGCTGTGGCAGCCTGCCTGCAGCTAGCGGCATGGGGCTGGACGGCGGGAAGGAGGAGGCAGCCGTGCGGTGTCGGGTGGGTACGCCGTGCCGGTGGTTCCATGGGCACCTACGGCCGGCCGTGGCGTATCGCGTGCCGCCGTGTGGCGCGGTGTCCCGCCCTGTCCCGATCGACGGGGGTCCGGGAACTAATGCTCGTGGTTGAAACCGGCCCGTGTGGGCTTGCTCGGGGACCGACCGGAACATCGTACGGTTTTAGCCTCGTGCGGTCGGTGACATGTCGCAGGCGTCCTTCCTGGAGCGTAAACTGAGACTTTGAGATCTCACACTGTCGGCCTGCAATCCAATCGCGACTAATTTACACTTCCGTGTAGAACGCTCAGTTTGCGTTCGTGGTACTAACTGCAGCTTCTTCAGTTATTTCCCTGAAAGGAAGCTGTTTGTTCCGTCTTCTCTTCACACCGCCACAACAGCTAAAAGAACCCGAGAGTACGTGAACTGCATACAACTCTCATTTGCTTGAAGTAAAAAAGTCCAAAGCTCACTCGATTACTAAGTACTTCGCAATTTGATCTTTCATCCAACTCGCCGTGGTCTCATTTGTACAAGAGATAAACACACTTGTGGTTTAGACCTTTCACAATGGGTGTATCTTAGCTCTATATCCTAGGTAATTTTCTTATATGGCACTATAGTTAATGATGAAAGAGCGTGGTGTTGTATCTTAGCTAAGGCCTTTCTCAATAGTCATTTCTTAGCACGATATCATAGGCAAATTGCTTATGTGGCACCATATTTAATGAAAAGAGAAGGTGTGGTCGTATCTTAGCTACAAGCCTTGCACGGTATCATAGGCAAAATACATGGTTAGCCCAATCACATACATGCATGTAGCCAAATTTATTAAATGTAGATACAACTCTTAAGATACAACCATTGTACTAGTTTTCTCTTATGATACACCATTGCCTAGAATAGCGAGCTAAGAGATACCCCATTGTGAAAGGCCACAATAGGTGTTTCTTAGCCCGGTATCATATGCATTTTGCTTATGTGGCATGTCACTTAATGAAGAGAGAGATGGTCCTTGTATCTTAGCTAGATACACCACTTGCACACTATCGTAGGCAAAAAAGATGGCTAGTCCAATCGCACACATGCATGAGCACAAAATCATTAAATGCAACATCCCTAAAAAACACCATCTAAGATACACCATATTGTCATAGTTGTTTCTTAAGTTTGCTTAACACCTATGAAAACGTGCTAAGATACACCTCATTGGAAAAGGCCTAAGCTACATCTCCTACACGCAATCATGCCAATCATATGAATGCATGACGCCCAAATCATTAAATACATAAACTCTTTAGATACAACCTTAAGAAACCGTCCATTGGAGTGACCATTTCTTAGCATATATCAGTGCCTATGAACTTGACACAATACAGTATACGTTAGTCGGACGTCGTAAAATGTGACCGGTCATCAAATTGCCACTTTGTGAGCCCTTTGTCACTGCGCTCGCTGAGTCATAATGAAACTTGATAATGTGTCCGGCCTCTCACGCTGTTCTTTTGAGGAAACGCCTTTGATCTTAATTGCTGAATTATTTTGTAAAAAAGCCATCATGTACATAGGTATCGGTCCAATTAGAAAATGCTCATCTCCGGATCTAGATTGAGCCCTCCAATGAGAAATCTCTACTCTCCAATCAATGGTCGGCAAGAGACGGCTCGTGGAGGAGATTTTCCAACACGGTGAGTCAGATATGTAGCCGGAGGAGGGCCACTCGTTGTGCTCCCGTCTACCCGTAGTACGGCAGTCTAGAGGAAAAGGAAAAATAAGAGCGTCTCTAGCAGATATCGCATATCGTTCAGTACCGTAAAATAATCATTCGTTTGCGGCGAGGTGGAAAAAGTGGTCATTCCAGATACCTTAAACCGTACCGCATAAAAAATTACGGGTTCCCGCAAACCGACGCTTCCGTGCCACATATACACCGCACCGAGGGCTACCGATACGGTTCACCGCATCCTGGCGCGTCTGTTGGCGGGAGGGAAGTTTCCCCATCCCCGCTTCCCGCTCACAACCGCAATCGTCGCTGATCTGCCGCTGCCGGCCGTTTCCACACCCCCCACCCAATATCCCCCTCCTCCGTCCCCGCTTCCGGCTCACAGCCGCCACCGTCGCCGCAGCCATGACCAGACCCAATCTGAATTACTACGAGGCGTCGATGTTCGCCCACCACGGCATCCTCGCACCACCTCGCGCTACGATTTCGGTAGGCTTCGAGCTCAGCCACTTCGGGGTGCCAATGGCGCCGGTTCCGCACGACGCCGAGCTGTATCGTCGGATCAAAGAGCGTCGCCTCGAACTGCCGGACTGGAAGCGAGCAATGCCGCGATACGCGGTAGCAAGCTCCTATTGGCATAGGCTATTCAAGCTGGAGCGCAGGACGGCGCTTGCCATCTGCCTCGAACACCGGCGCGAGATCCACCTTGACGACCGCAACGCCGAAGCCAGGGCGCAATTCTAGGCGGTTCCTGGATGCACAATCAGCACCGCCATCAACGATGCACTCCGGGAAGAGTTCATAAGGGAGGCGAACCGCGCCGGAATCATCGAGATTTTCGATAGCGGCAGCGACGAGGAGGCGGCGGAGGACGGCGGCGCGGAGGAGGCAGATGACAGCGAAAGCGAGATAGTCGATTAGGGTTCCCATTTAATCAATCGCTATGTCGCTTTGATGTTCGCATTTAATCGTTTGTTATGTTGATTGAAAAACTTGATTTTAATCCATGGTGTTTGCTAGTTCATACCCTGACGAATTTAGTGCATTGCGGAACAAATTGTTCTGCGGTACACGTGACGGGGCGGAACAGATGCTGCACAACTGAACCGTAAAATGGAATATTTTGTTTTGCGGTACAACATGCGACATCTGATCCGCCCCGCCATTTTTCGTACCGCATAGTCCAGATGCGGTTTACCGCATCCGCCTTTCGCGGTACCACGATTTGCGGTATATGCTAGAGATGCTCTAATGCAGACATGCTCCTATGGCGACGGCAGAAGGTGCTAGTCCGTCTATCTGTCTATCTCTTTAGGCTGGTCATAGTGGAAGTAACTTAGAGTATGTTACTATTCTAAGTTACTACCTTCATAGTGGAAAATAACATAGGTGTGATATCATGTAAAGGTCATTTATTGCAATGTAGACTCATTTTATTTTGAAATGTGTGATGTTATGGTAACATAGCTAGTTATCACAAGGCTCTCTCTCATCATTTAATTGCATGCCATGTCATTTAAATGCTCAGTTGACAATACATGTAGGACTATGTTACTACCAAGTTACTCCCACTATGATTAACCTTAGCGTAGCTAAACTTTGCAATGGAGGCGTACTGTGGCATCCCACGTGGTCAGTATGGAGTGGAGGTGTTCCATCCAACGGATTTCTTTATCACCTTTGTTGGAAAAATAGTATGAAGAAGTATTAAAATAATTTAGTTTTTGTGTGACCGCCAAGATAGATCTAACGGATTTTCACATACGATCATAAACATGAAATCTAACATGGCACTCCAGATTGACATGGATCTTAAACCCCCAAATAGAACACGAGAGAAAGGATCACGAGATTGATTTCTTATAGTGATGCAGCCGAACATAGATGAAGAAGAGTTGGGGAAGATGAAGCAGGCGGTTGATGCAGTCGAAGAAGAAGAAGAAGAAACCGTGTGAAGCACTTCCCGGAAACTTTATCGCTCGGCTCCCTCATGCAGGACGCCAGACGCGGGGAAAGTCCGGAGACTACCGCTTTCCTCGCCCCGCTGCACGACAGGGAGAGGATCGGCGAAGATCGGTGGCGGCGGTGCAGAAGAGAACGGTGTAGGGTTTCTGTATATGATGTCTTCTGTCGAGAGGGACGTCTTCCTCTTATAGACTTGATTGGATAACCCCCACGTAGCATGTTCTGCTTATATTCCAGGATCCACCTCTGGGATACCTCCATCACGAACGATCTCTTAACTTCACATAAACGGGAAGCCCTTCACTGAGTCGTACGTGAGACAGACGCGGGTGGATAAGATAAATAATCTGCTCGGCAAAAAGATATGCAGATTTAACAGGCCACTGTCACGCTCGCCTCACTAAAGCCCAAAGATCCCAAGTTACAAGTCACACGTAATTAAACACGAAAAAATGCAAAATGCGAGCGAGCGCATGTGCGGTGTGGTGTACGCTTAGCATAGCTCTCTCTAGTCTTTCCAACTAGTCTGACCAGGAGAGGCCCCCTTATATGCAGGTCAAAATCTTGCTCCCTTAGCAATTTGGGACTAAACTCCCACAACCTCCACCCCCTTGACTTCTCTCCAATTTCTAAAATATATATAGGCCCAATTCTCGTAGAGGCCCAATTCTCGTAGAGGCCCATTTATTCCAACAATCCCCACCAGGAAGACAAGGTCTGCAACTTTTTCTCATCTGTCTTTTTATATACCAGCTTTGTAGTATAGACCCGTCTCAGTTTGAGCTATACCTAGCACTCCAGGATCCCCTCATCGTACAACTAGGAAATGGACAGAGCCTTGAATTTCCAGTCTTGTGTATAAGAGGTTCACTGGGAGCCATCGTTGATACTAGGCTGCCTGGATCCACACCCAAGGTTTGGAGCATTACGGTCGTGCTCCCTAGTCCTTTAATAAGCTCATTAGAGATCACCAAATCTCATGTACTGTGACCACACAGTTAAGCTCACATAGGTGTGTTCTTTCAAGAATACCCTACAGGACGGTATCTCGCCAAAGTGTTTCAACCTGGGAACACATTAAGACTCTCAGGTAGCCTCCCATGCATACTCAGAGTACCCGTCTTAGTGGGAAATGGATGAATATATATGTACTATATCTCGTTGCTCCAACAACTTGTTTTTCCCTTTTCCTTATTCACGAGATCTCCGATCACAGAGGCCGGGTTTCTATTGTCGTGTAACTCTAGTGGGTATCAAACCCATCTCCCTCGATGCTCCATCTATCACCAAACGTGATTGCCCCTTTGTAAAAGGATCTGCCAGGTTTTTTGTAGTGTTAATATAATCAACGGCGATCACTCCCTTGTGTCTCAAGTTCCTGAAAGATTTGATATGCCGTTTCACATGTCTTGATGATTTCAGATTATCCTTTGAACTTTTAACCTTAGTGATCACGGTTTGCTTATCACAGTTCAGAAGGATTGCTGGAATTGGTTTTTCGACCATTGGCAAATCATTCAAGAGCTCCCGCAAACACTCTGCCTCTACAGTGGTTGAGTCAAGAGCTACAAGTTCTGCCTCCATAGTAGACTTGCGAGACCTCCAAGAGATTTCAGCACCTCCAAAAGGGAATATGTATCCATTAGTTGCTTTGATCTCATTTGCATTTGAGATCCAATTAGCATCACTATACCCTTCTCGTATTTCTAGGTACCCTGTATAGTGAAGTCCATACGTTGTGGTTCCTCTCAAGTACCTCATTACTCGTTCCAGTGCGGTCCAATGAACATTTCCCGGATTTGAGTTAAACCGACTCAGTTTGCTAACAACAAATGAAATGCCGGGTTGTGTTGCACTAGCAAGGTACATGAGAGAACCTACAATTTTAGAATATCTTAGCTGGTCCACCCCTTGTACTCTGTTCTTTTGAAGCTTTAGACTAGGGTCATAAGGAGATGGAGATGATTTAGAGTCCACAAATCCAAAACGACTCAGAATTTTCTCCACATAATGGGATTGACTTAAGATAATTCCATTCTCATCCTTATGCAACTTTATGTTTAGAATAACATCTGCCTCTCCCAAATCTTTCATATCAAAAAATTTATATAGAAAGGACTTAACCTCATTTATTACATCCATATCAGTCCCAAAGATTAGTATGTCATCAACGTATAAACGTAATATTACACCCTTACCCCCACCATATTTATAGTACACACATTTGTCTCCTTCATTCACCAAATAGCCTGCTGAAGTTATAGTCTTATCAAACTTTTCATGCCACTGTTTTGGGGCTTGCTTTAGGCCATATAGTGATTTCTTTAATCTACACGCCAAGTTCTCTTGCCCGGTTGCTGCATATAAATTTCCTCATCGAGCTATCCATTTAGGAAAGCTGTTTTCACATCCATTTGATGGACTATGAACTTATGTGAAGTAGCAAGTGCAATTAGCACTCGAATTGTAGTCATCCTAGCTACAAGCAAGTATGTATCAAAGAAATCCTCCCCTTCCTTTTGGGTAAAACCCTTGGCCACAAGCCTAGCCTTATAGTTTTCAATGGTGCCATCTGGTCGTAGCTTCTTTTTAAATATCTATTTGCATCAAATAGGTTTACAACCCATTGGCCTTGGACATATTTCCCATGTTTTGTTAGTGAGAATGGAATCCATTTCACTTTGGACATTGATACGTCCATTTTGCATCACTATTCTATGTCTTAATTCACTATTATTCATTGATATATTTTGTATTGAGAGGTGATACTTATGTTATTTCATCTGTTTTTGCATGGTTGATGACTTTTGAAGCATGGACCGCTGCAGTCAGGATTCTGATGGAAAAGGTGTTGTTTGGAGGCAAAATTCGCGAAGATCAGAAAATCCGGGAAAATATACGGAAAATTCTATTTTTCCAGAAGACTCGAGATGCCAGAAGATGGAGTGGAGGTGGGCCATAGGGGGCCCACACCACCCCATGGTGTGGGCAGGCCTAGGCCGCGCCAGGGAGTGGTGTGGCCACCCTGGCCCACTCCAGCCTCTCCCCTCTGGCGTATATCTTCCTCCCGAAACCCTAAGACTCGAGGAGCGACCATAGAAAGATTCTGCCGCCTCTGCGGGGCGGAAAACATCGAGAGAGAAAGATCTCTCCGGTAGACAGATTTCTTCCGGGGGAATTCCTTCCTGGAGAGGGGAGATCGTCGCCATCAATACCACCATCAAGATGGACTTCATCGGGATCATCATCATCACCACCACCATCATCACCATCAGCACCCTCATCACCATCTCCATATTGTTGTAACAATTGCGTTGAATCTTGCTATAGTTCATAGGGGAAACTTTCCCGGTGTTGATTACTCTTTGTAGTTGATGCTATTGAGTAAACCATTGAATTATTGTTTATATTCAGATTGTTATACATCATTATTCCATCTCTGATCATGATCCATATGATGTCTTGTGAGTAGTTCGTTTTGTTCTTGAGGACATGGGAGAAGTCTTGTTGTTAGTAGTGGAGTTGCATTGAGAAAGATTCAATAGATTGTTATTTAAGTTGTGGTGTACTTCTTCTAGTGGTGTCATGTGAACGTCGACTACATGACACTTCACCTATATGGGCCTAGGGGAATGCATTGTGTATTTGGCTACTAATCGTAGGGGTTGCCGGAGTGACAGAAACCTGAACCCCCGTTAGAAAACCATTGCACAAGCGACGTAAGGGTCTTAGAGTTTAAAGCTGTGGTTAGGTTTCTACCTTAATTACTTTCTTGTACTTACGGATGTTTGCAAGGGGGTTTAATCACAAGTATGTATTAAGTCTTGGATGGGACGGTACATTAGCATAGGTTCACCCACACAACACTTAGCAAGCTAGAGAAGATTAATCGACTATATGAAGCGAAAGCACTTGACAGTCTTCCCATGTGTCCTCGAGAACGTTTGGTCATATATAGAAATACAACCGGCTTGTCCTTTGCTGCATAAAGGATTGGGCCACTTGTTGCATTCATTCTTACTGTCTTTTATTTACTCGTACTTTGTTTACTTGCTTTATTGAAAACCCTAAAAATCCGTTTGCTAAGTATTTGCAGAGAATTCCTAATCCATACCACTAGCCAGCACCTTCTGCTCCTCGTTGGGTTCGACACTCTTACTTATCGAAAATACTGCGATACACCCCCTATACTTGTGGGTCATCAATACTATTTTCTGGCACCGTTGCCGGGGAGTGAAGCGCTATTGGAGAGTGGAACTAGTAAAGGAAACTTCTACTGTGAGTCTTGTTTACTTCTGCTAGTTGCTTTATTTTCGTTATGGATAATTCGCTGAGTTTGTTATTTGGTAATGCTACTACCACTGCTAAGGTAGTAGATAAGCCACAACCTGCTGAGAAAGATGTTTTCAAAATACCTACAAGAATTATTGATCATGTTATGGATAACTACTATGTTGGGGATGGAACTGTCCATCCCGGTGATCATTTACTCTTTATACACGAATTATGCGGGTTGTTCAAGTGTGCAGGTATTACTACAAATCAAGTTAAGAAGAAGTTATTCTCATTATTACTGAAAGGAAGAGCTGAGGAATGGTATAAGCTGCTGAAGAATGGTCAAGCTCTGGAATGGGAGGAAATAGTGCCTCTCTTTTATTCAAAGTTTTATCCTCCTAGTGAAATTCATAAAGATCGGAATCAAATATACAACTTTTGGCCTCTTGATGGAGAGAGTACTGCTCAAGCTTGGGGGAGATTGAAGTTACTAATGCTCAAATGTCCCATTCATGAGCTCCCCAACAATATTATTATCAATAACTTTTATGTAAGGCTCCCTCTACATGACAAGAATTTATTGGATGCTTCTTGTGCTGGATTATTCACTCGCATGGAAGAAGTTAAATGGGGTCTTCTAGACCGTATTCTAGACAATGCTGAAGCTTGGGAAAACGGCAAAGGTAGAAAGTCAGGTATAAAATATGATTATGAATGCATTGAATCTTTTATGGGAACTGATGACTTTCAAAATATTAAAAATGCTTATGGTCTAGACTCTCAAGCTATTGCTTCTTATTTTAAGGCTTTTGCTTCTTATATTTAAGTGCCTAAAAAGAAGTGGAATAAGTATCATGAACCTTATAAAGATATTTCTAAGAGTGTTCCTGCAAGAAATACTGAAGTTTATACTGCTAGTCATGTTTTACCTAAACCTTATATTAAGAAAATGCCTTTCCTAGTTAAGGTAAAGGAGCATTCTATGATAGCTAGTATGGTTAATGGAAGTATGAGTAGGGCTGCTGAACCTGATAAACAAATGATTGATGAACCTATTGTAGCAAATGTGAAAGACTTTGTTGCTAAATATGAAAAAGAGGGACACACTATCCTTTGTAAGGATACCTCTAATATTGTTTCGCATAGTAGTGTTATGAGAGCTAGTATTCCTGTGTTTTCTGTTAGAATAAGTGATCATTGCTATGATAGTCCTTGTGATTGCTATATTGTTAAGTTTATGCATGATACTGAAAGCTATTATGAGAGAGGGAAAAGTGTTCTTGTGCATCTCAATAATATCAAGTTTCCTCGTTTTATGCTGAAAGTTTTTATGTTGCATTTCTTTTGCCTTCTTATGTAAGTTGCCTTTGGTTCCAATAACTTGTTTGTTTACAAAATTCCCTTGCATAGGAAGTGGGTTAGACTTAAATGTGTGTGTGTTTTTTCTTCTTAATGCTCTCTTTCACTTCAAATCATATCCCTATGAGAGCTTTTTCAAAATTATCATGCCCATCTTAATGGCTATAAAGAAAGAGCTTTATGGGAGACAACCCAATTTGTTTTTTCTTTCAGTTTGTTTTTGTTTCTTTGAGTCTTGGAAGTTATTACTTCGGTGATAACCGCTCCTTATCCATTTTGTTTGTTTTTTGTATCAAGATCAACCTCTAATGAGAGAGAAGTAAGATTTGGGGAAGTTGCTGTCTCGAAACAGATTTTTGTGCTTCACCGTAAAAATTCGTGAGAGATCTCTGTACATTTGATTGAGCTGTAATTTCTTTGTGCTTCTGACCCAGGTTGTTATTTAACTTTCGTTAGTTTTGCACTTTTTGATTTGAGCAACATAAGATTTTCGAAAAAATTGATCTTTACCTGCTGGTCTGTTTTGACAGATTTTGCCAATCTTGCATTTGCTTCTTTATTCGATTTCCTTTTTGAATTCTTTTTGGGTTTTCGAAAGGAGTTGCTACAGTAACTTTTGTTTTGATGGTTTTCAGTCGAAGTTGGACTCAAAAGGTTTTATCACTTCACTTATACTCATGTTGCTAATAAGAACTGTGTGAAGTTTTGTGTGAAAGAAATTTCCAGGAAGTGGAGATAATGGTGTAACAAGGAAGAGAAAGGTTTTATGACTCGAGTAATAAGTATATGAAGATGAAGATATCGATGATATTCAAGTGATGACTTCGGAAGGATCCACTCGATCCCAAATTCAGAGACCTTCTGAGTCCGTTTCCAACTAGGTAACAGTTTTGGTAAGAAAAGTTCCGCGAAAATACAATCCAACTATATTTTTGCAGTTTTCAGTCAATAAGGAAAGCTATGAAGCGAAAAAGGGACGGAACCGGAGCCAGGGTGGCCCACACCACCCCATGGCGCGGGCCCACCCCTGGCCGCGCCACCAGGTGGTGAGGCCACCCAGGACTCCGTCTCCGACCCGTTTTCTCCCAGTACCTTCCTTTTGATATGAAACTTCGTAATATATAACCCTCCTAGATCTTCCGAGGTTCGTATATCGTGTTTTCATTGTGTTTTTGTTTCGATCTGTTTCTGCCAGGTGTAATCTCAGATTTGGAGCCACAATGTCTTCCCCTGGAACATCCAAGGGAGATCCCTTAGAAGATATCATCAACCCATATATGAGAGAATTGAAGATTCATCCCAAGGAGTTGTTGGTCGAAGGTAGGGAGGTTCGGATTAAGGAGGTTCAAGGCCCTAAAGGTGAAGGAAATCTGGAGGACATGATGGAAGCATTGGAGCAAGAAGTCTATAGGTACAGGAAGATGGTGGAGCGCGAAGTGGACATCATCCACAAGATTTGTTCCGAACTCATCGTCGAGCACCAAAAGGAGACTTCTGAACTCAAAGATGAAGTCTTTTCACTCCACCAAACAACCAATGAACTGCAAGCACAGTTCTATGACGTTCAAAATCAAAACTGTGAGTATGAGGCTAGATTTAAACGCATGAGTGCTGCTACAAGTTTCAGGATGTTGGAAACCACGATGTCCTTTGTTGATGGGAAGCCTTTACCCTGGAAGACGGACGAAGATGAGAAGATACCACCACCACCTAAGGAGTAATTCGTCATCAGGTTTGGCATCCCCTTAGTTTGTTCCAAGCTTGGGGGAGTGCCACGGTATCATATCACTATCTTCTATCTTTTTACCTTGTTAGTAGAGTCATATCATGAATAGAGGAGTTATTGTGTAGTATGGTTTGCATTATGGAAGTGTCCCCTCTCTCGTTAGATTTGTATCCCTTGGTGTGAGTTTCCATTATGGAGTACTAATGAGAAGTTCTATCATTCACTCTTTTGCATAGCTTATGATAGTTTTCAATTCGTGGTTATATGATTGATCTTGTTGTTAGTATTGGTAGCACTTTGGGATCATTGAGTTAATTCAGTTGGTTTTGGCAAACCTGGCTCGGTCAGTAGCAACACCCTTTTTGAGAGTTGAAAATAAAAAGATAGAAGTACTCTAGAGGAAAATAATTTCATCATCTTTCTTTCTTGATTTGCTCATAAGTCTAGTTTTCTCTAGTTAAGATCTTTTGTGCTTCCAAGGAATATTGCATGTTTGTCTTTACCATTTGTATGTTTGTTTGTTTCCTTCAACTCTTATACTTGCTACCCAGCCTTGCTAGCCAAAAATCTGTACTGAGAGGAAATTCTTCTCGTGCATCCACTTCCTTTAAACAAAAACCTTTGCCATTTGTGTCTACCATACCTACCTAGTAGCATTATTGCTATTCCAAGTAAATTCTTGTTTTATCTACCTCCTAAATTAAACTTGTTATGTTAAATTTAGTGATTAAAGCTCTCACGAACTTGATGGCACACTTTACTTTCTTGCATTTAATAAACTTGAACCATTGGGTCCTCCTTTGTTGCGTATATGCTTGCGCTTTATGAGTTGAAGTTAGCCGAACCATGTATCATGGGGACCGCTTTCAACACTTCATTGGTACTTGTACCTAGTTGATATCATGTTCTTTTGCTTATGGATCCCGGCGGTGTGAAATAAAAGTGGAACTTGTAAGATCATGGAGTTTATATGTGTGTTAGAGAAACGCCTGGGCCGCTAGCCTAAGCCATGCCTAATCATGGTGGAAACTTGCAACATAACTATAGTGAGCATTCTATGAAGCATCCTCAATAAAAACCTATGCAAATAGCAAATAAAAAGATCGCTGAGATGCTCACTGTCTGCTTGCCTTGTCATTTTGATTATGGGATAACTCCTGTGTCATGTGCAAGGGGTACCCCGTTGGCGGTTCTCAATGATACGCATGTATTTACAATGACAAGAGCTTGCTCGTGACTGAAGTTGAGTAGCATGAGGATCGGTACTCATAAGTAAGGGGCATGAGATTTCAACTTATAACTTGTCAAGCATATCCTCTTAGTTGTGTCACTTTAACCTTAATCACCTAAATATGCCTATGATAGGGGAATGAGAGCTAAAAGCTAGTAAGTGTCATAATTTTTGGGAGCTCTTTATGAGACTTGTAATCCCTACTTCCCTCTTTGAAGGGCCCTTTCTTTTACTTTGTAGTTGAGTCAGTAAACCTATTCCCTTCTATCTCGGCAAGTATTTTGAGTTGATGTGTTTCATTCATTCATACGATGATTTATGCATTCATGTTTCTTATGTTCCTTGTTTTGCACATTGCTCTTATCTTGATGTTTACTACCTTGAAAGCTTTCATTGGAAAACCAGCTATTTGTGAACTCCAGCAAATTATCAACTATTCTTCAACCAAGACCTAAGTTTGCCATTACCAATTATGATTCACTTTATGTATCTTTATTGTGTTTCCTTTACTCATTGCAAGTTGAGTTGTATAATAGTGAGTTGTCTTCTATTATGATCTATGTATTTGATGAATGTGATGCTTCTTGTCCGTATTCTTTTATCGACTCTTCACTCCATAAACTTGAGGTCATGTTTATTGAGCTCAGTTTCGCTTGGGGACAAGCGAAGTCTAAGCTTGGGGGGAGTTGATACGTCCATTTTGCATCACTATTCTATGTCTTAATTCACTATTATTCATTGATATATTTCGTATTGAGAGGTGATACTTATGTTATTTCATCTGTTTTTGCATGGTTGATGACTTTTGGAGCATGGACCGCTGCAGTCAGGATTCTGATGGAAAAGGTGTTGTTTGGAGGCAAAATTCGTGAAGATCAGAAAATCCGGGAAAATATACGGAAAATTCTATTTTTCCAGAAGACTCAAGATGCCAGAAGATGGAGTGGAGGTGGGCCACAGGGTGCCCACACCACCCCATGGCGCGGGCAGACCTAGGCCACGCCAGGGAGTGGTGTGGCCACCCTGGCCCACTCCAGCCTCTCCCCTCTAGCGTATATCTTCCTCCCGAAACCCTAAGACTCGGGAAGCGACCACAAAAAGATTCCGCCACCTCTGCGGGGCGGAAAACACCGAGAGAGAAAGATCTCTCCGGCAGACAGATTTCTTCCGGGGGAATTCCTTCCCGGAGAGGGGAGATCGTCGCCATCAACACCACCATCAAGCTGGACTTCATCAGTATCATGATCATCACCACCACCACCATCATCACCATCAGCACCCTTATCACCATCTCCATATTGATGTAACAATTGCGTTGAATCTTGCTATAGTTAATAGGGGAAACTTTCCCGGTGTTGATTACTCTTTATAGTTGATGCTATTGAGTGAACCATTGAATTATTGTTTATTTCAGATTGTTATACATCATTATTCCATCTCTGATCATGATCCATATGATGTCTTGCGAGTAGTTCGTTTTGTTCTTAAGGACATGGGAGAAGTCTTATTGTTAGTAGTGGAGTTGCGTTGAGAAAGATTCAATAGATTGTTATTTAAGTTGTGGTGTACTTCTTCTAGTGGTGTCATGTGAACGTCGACTACATGACACTTCACCTATATGGGCCTAGGGGAATGCATTGTGTATTTGGCTACTAATCGTAGGGGTTGCCGGAGTGACAGAAACCTGAACCCCCGTTAGGAAACCATTGCACAAGGGACGTAAGGGTCTTAGAGTTTAAAGCTGTGGTTAGGTTTCTACCTTAATTACTTTCTTGTAGTTACGGATGTTTGCAAGGAGATTTAATCACAAGTATGTATTAAGTCTTGGATGGGACAGTACATTAGCACAGGTTCACCCACACAACACTTAGCAAGCTAGAGAAGATTAATCGACTATATGAAGCGAAAGCACTTGCCAGTCTTCCCATGTGTCCTCGAGAACGTTTGGTCATCTATAGAAATACAATCGGCTTGTCCTTTGCTGCATAAAGGATTGGGCCACTTGCTGCATTCATTCTTACTATCTTTTATTTACTCGTACTTTGTTTACTTGCTTTATCAAAAACCCCTAAAAATCCGTTTGCTAAGTATTTGCAGAGAATTCCTGATCCATACCACTAGCCAGCACCTTCTGCTCCTCGTTGGGTTCGACACTCTTACTTATCGAAAATACTGCGATACACCCCCTATACTTGTGGGTCATCAGACATCCTCCTTCCAATCATCTGCATCCAGGGATGTGTATTCTTCTTCTAGAGTTCTGGGAACATCATCCACGAGATACACAGTGAAGTCATCTCCAAAGGACTTTTCAGTCCGTTGTCTCCTACTCCTTCTCGGAGCTACTTCACTGTCATTCTCCTCATTAGAAATTTCAGGAACTACCAAAGGTGTGTTTTCGGGTTCAGGTTCTATTTGTAAAGTAGGTAGACTAGTGGATGCCCTATTTTCCTTCATGGGAAAGATTGTCTCAAAGAAACTAGCATCTCGATATTCAATCACAGTGTTAGTGTGTACATCTTGAATTTTGGATTTCACAACCAAGAATCTGTAGGCATTGCTATTATGAGCATAACCTACAAAGACACAATCAACAGTTTTAGGTCCCAATTTCCACTTCTTGCATGCTGGTACATTAACCTTGGCCAAATAGCCCCATGCACGCAAGAAACGAAGAGTTGGCTTCTGTCCCTTCCATCCTTCATACGGAGTTATTTCTCCTTTTGATGAGGGAACTCTATTGAGAGTATAACATGCCACCAAAGCAGCCCCCCACCATGACTTGGTTAAACCAGAACTATCCAACATGGCATTCATGCGGTGACCCAGCATACCACTGCATGATGTAGTACATTATAGTCGTTGACATAACACCAATAAAACACCGTTCTAGTATTAAAACCCTCAGAGTGGTACAACAGAAACATAGCAGGTCCAAGACATGACTATATATTACAACTCGACTCTTTACATAAGATCCAGAGAACACTCTAGGTTAAAGAGAGAGAAAGAAACTTCTTACAAAGAAGAACCAGAAATAATAACTCAAAACTATCTAGTAACTACGACTAGTATCTAAACTATTTGGCTTGCTATTGCAATGCTCTACAGAAGTAGGTTTTATGGCTAGAGAATCTACTCCTATCTACTTAAGAACTTTTTCTTCACTTCGGTTGGTGTATATGTTCACTTTATTGACTCTGTTGATGAACTTTAGCTGTCGATGATGGTTTCTTGAGCAGAAATTGATGCTGGCGTTGTCTTCAACGGCTTAAAACCTAGCAAGGGTAAGAAGGTACGGTTGAGTACAGGCGTACTCAGCAAGTTCACTAAAAACAGTGTACGATGCACTATCTCTACAACCACAGACCAAAGGTCGTAGGCAATGCAGGTTTTCATAAACATTTCTTCAAAGGTTGCTTTTATTCTGAAAACTATGTCCGACAGTCTTCACAGGTTGACTAGAACCTTCGTGGGGTTCCTTTCCTGCCACGTTCGTAGCTCCTTCCCGGAACATGGAGTAACATGTCAGAGTTCTTACACTCTGCAGAGGTGCGTTGCTTTACCCATGAGAGACCTTAGCTTTGTTGCACATCCGAGTTGCATTCTTGTCCACACTTCCTTGGTGTGGGGCCCAGTCTAAGATCCAAGCTAATCACTGCCCCCTTCGCGACCCCATATGTCTGCACGATCCTTCAGGCCGAGCTACATCTCCGTTAAACCCCCTTTCGGGCAAGCTACAACCCTGACAAGTTCCTGAAGACTCTATGAGCCGGTTATGCCCCTGGCAAGCTCCATAAAGGTCTGACTATACCTCTGGCAGTCGCTCACAGATAATCTAAACACCAAAATCGCGGGGCCTAAGGGTGGCCACCCATATGCTGGATCCGCAAAAGGAATCACAACGTCACGTTAAGGTCGTCTTGCCTACATACGAGCGGAAGAAGATACAACTGACATCTCCGTCCCACTCCAAATATTATGGTTAACGCGTAATATATGGCGCTAGAATCACTGGCGACATTAGTTGTTAAGTCCTAGATATTATGTTCCTTTACCACTAGAACTATATCAATAGATTATTACCATTTGGTAAATAATCCATAATCAAATTATTATGAAAATAGTGTTTTCTGACTTTTTTTGAAATGTAGGTGATGACAACATTTGAGTTACAAGCATTTGATAGAAAATAACCAAAGGACATGAGTAAGTTGTGAACTTGCCTTTTGTGATTGCAAGATTATGCACTCACGGTCTTCAAGACAATAGAAGATCCAAATTCTGTAAACAACATCATTGGTCCGGTAAGGACTAATGTTTAAGGAAGCAATATGCAATTATGCATAAGTAATGTAATGCAATTTGATAAATGTGAAACCCTGGGATAATCATATCTGATCTAGGGTTTGAAGTTTGTGATGAGTTCTTTAGAATGTGTTGCACTTTTATACCAGCTTTACACTTGTGCTTCTTATTAAGGCTTGTGAGAGTGTGTGAAACAATATGTAAATACAAAAAGTAATATGCAATACTAAAGCACTCAAATGGGGCATGGTATCTGAAAGATTCCTTAAGCAAGATTATTAAAGAGGAAAACATTACTGCATTGAACAATCATAGCACAAGTGGTGGAGATTTACATGTTTTGAATAAGGCACCATATTGTAGATGGTTGACTTCTAAACATTCCTCAAAGTTAGAATTTAAGTATTATCACTTGAATGAGGTGGTGTGTTATTAAAGTTATAGGTGAGTAGAACTACTTCCTTATTAATGCTCATATTTTATAAGCATAGATAGGGTATTGCTAAAATTACTTAAAAACTTGGTTTAATTCTTTAGGTGGATTCCTAAACTGGTAAAAGAATTAGGGAATAATAGCTTGGTGATTTTATGGATGAGGACAATCCTCAAGGCAAGCAATACACTATTTTTGTTGATTTTATAGTGGATAAAATCTTTTTAAGGAATAAAATATAACTACTTTGAATGGTGTCTTTAGGAATTACATTTTAAAGGGGTTGGATTTGTTCTGACTTCCTATAAACACCAACTAAACTTGTTATTACACTTTTAGACATTAAAAAAAAAGAATAAAGGCAATAATAAAGGTTTTCATATTTTTAATAGGTTAAAATAAAAGAAAAGGATTTAAGTAAGATTTATTAGACCTTACCTTTTATTTGACTTAAGTTATGGAAGATGATATTTTTAAAGTATAGGTTGTATTTTTGTGATCATTTTGGTATATTATAAATATTTTTATGATTTATAAATAATAAGATATGATTTTTATAAGTTTTAACACTTTATAAATACTAAGTAAATAATAAATATTTGGCTAAATGACACAAAAATGTACAAAATTAGTTTCTATTTGTATATTTTGTTTTTCTAAGAATTTTGATATATTATACTTATTTTTATGAATTTTAAATAATAATATATTTATTTAAGATTTATCCCCAATAGATTATTTACTAATAATAATTATTATATTATTTAAGTTGGAAAATAAAATATGATAATAGGTTTATAATATAGAATTTATTTTTCTGAACATTTTGATGTATTATATATAGTTTTCTGAATTATAAAACAAAAGATAATCAATTAATAAGATTTAATCATTTTATTAAATTTCTGGGAATTATTTATATTTGAATTATACTATTTTAACTCTTTACCAAACTGGTAAATACATTTTACACCTATGCCACTGCTAACCACATCCGCTGACGGACGGGCCCAGAGCCACCTCAACAGCCACATCTGCGGAGTGGGGTCCGGCTTGGGTTTTGACTGGTTGACCCGCCCTGCTCATGTCATCGCGACGTCGGCATGACGTCAGCCGGCGGCGGTTACGGCAATAGGAGACTCCCGGGTCTGCGCGGCTACTAGGTTCGATGCGGGCGAGCGTGCTAAGCAGTTTAGTGGCGACGCCGCTACGGTATGGTGATCGGAGCATCGACACCAACAATGGCTGATGACGGCAGATGATGGCGCGCTCCGCGGACGAAATACAACGAGAGAGTGAAAGATCTGAGGGGACTAAAAGATGCACTTGCTCACCTGGAGCGCGTAGAGGAGGTCAGTGAGACCAGAGGAGGTCGGAATTGACATCACGGTCTCGGCGGCGCTTGGTCGGAGTTCAGGAAGAAGCGGTCGAGGGCGACGATTGGAAGCTCCCCTACTCGATTCCTTTGGCTAGGAGGATCAGGAAGGCGAGGCGAAGACGCGGGCATACTCAACGGAGCACGGGGAGACCCAGAGCGGTGGTGCTACACGGCGGCTTCGAGCTAGGGTTTCTGTCCCTGGAGGGGAACAGAGGAAGAGGCGAGGCACAAGGGAGGAAATGGGGATGAGGATTGCCGAGGCATCGCAGTGGCGATCTTATCCTTCACGGTGACATTGACGATGGCATGAATCTTGGCGCGACAATGACAGACGGCATCGGCTCCGCCACCGAGCTGCTTCCAGCTGGAGGAGGAAGACGGCGACGAACATTTTTCGGAAAACCCCCGGATGCTTTCGAAACTCAACCTGTGGTTCAGGACTGTGGCCCACCTCTTAGTCAGAGAGAGGGAGTCTAACTGGGCTGGTGTTGTTGGGCCGTAGCAACGCGAGCGGTTTTTAGTGTTGCTACCCGCAACGTTAAATAGGGTTGGGGTGTGGCCTAGTTCTATTTTTTATTTCCTGATTTGTTTTCTCTTTCCATTATCTGTTTTCCTTTTCTATTAAATCAAAGGTTCTACCTGGTTTAATATGCCAATTGGTTTGGCATTCTTTTATTAGTATTTTCATCATTCATGATTAAATAAAGGATTATTTACCTTAGAGAATATGAAGAGGAATTAGGGTTTTAGAGTTTCATTCCCTTATATAGAAAATTATTTCCATTTTCCCATGTTAATGGTTATGGTAATTAATTGAGATGGTTAGTAATTTATATAAAATCCTATTCACACTTAGTTTCATATACGAATTAATATAGATACATTATAATGCTTTCAATGTTTAATGGTTTATAATATGGTGATCTAAATTCCATTATTCTCAACACTTAGTGATTTCACCTTTTCAAACTCTACTTAGTTTGTGGGGTTTATAACTAGCATAAAACAATCTTGGTTGAGTATTTATGCACAACAATAATCACTAGTGGAGAAAGGGAGATACTCATTTAACAAGTGGTGATCCTAAGTTTGGAAAATATTGAATAAACTCATATTCTATTATGGACATACCTAAAGATTAAGAGCTAGGATATATTGCCTTCATTATTTGTGACCATAAAATATTATCTCAACTTAGAGTGAGCTATTGAGATTGCTTTCCTAATGTAATCTTGACAGTTCTATTATTCTAGGTTTCCATTAGGGTTTAAAATAATATGGTGGACAGGGCTTTCATCCATGAACACTTATCCGGTTCTCTATTTATCTCTTGGATGCTTCATTTGTCCAAGAGATAATATTCAATGGTTACTTAGGAATAGGAAATGGTTCCACTATCAATTTGATTCTGGGGTTTTAGACAGAGAGGTGGACATGGTTCTGTCATGACTTGGTATACTGCTAGTTAAAGGTTTCTCAAGCACTCCTACCTTAATATCTCACTAAGCTTATCTTTAGATAAGGGATTCCTTTCCTAAATATACTCTATATATCTCTCTAATCTTTATTCACAAAGATCACAACTTCCTGAATAAGGCAATCATCTGACTCCACCATATCCATCATCATATGATGTCATGGTCTTGTCACTTCAACATTAATCATTCATTCTTCTCCTAGTATCTATATAACTTCCATTGATGAACTACCCTTGATGAATGCATCAATGTAGCTACTTCTAACTCCATCCATTAACTCCTTTAAATTCACCTTTTATCTATATCCAAGGCTTGCAAGATTACAATTCTCTCTATACATCACATGTGATAATAATCCTCTAGAATAGGTATGGTACTACTCCCATAATACAAGTTTGTCCTTGTATTAGCTTGGTTAAACTACTATGCCTTCAACTACTCCATACAACTCATGTTATATACTTCATCACACTCTAGCTTGACTTCTCAGGATCGAGATAGATGATTCATCTTACTAGGGCTTTACCTAATTTGGTATACTCACAACTCTTCTTTAATACCTAATCATATATCCTCAATTGTCTTGAGAATAATGACCACCAACCCTTGATCATGCTTAGCTTAGGCTTCCAATTGTCTGATCAAGATCTATTAACACTAAGCAGTAGACTTGTACTGGCCTCTCTATAGGATTTATTTTGTTAAGGAAACTTACTTTAGGTTTATACCTACTTGTCCTAACAAGATTATTATTTAATGTACTAATACTACTAGCTTTCTCATAGCTCTTCAAGCACCAGTTACTTCTTGGGTGTAGATACTTCTTCTAGTGAACTTATGAGTGAGTTAACTCCTCTAACATCCAATGGTTTGATCTCCACTAAGGATCACATTCCATTAATGATGGCACACTTCACCATACTAGTTCCTTCTTCTTATTAATTTACTTAAGGTCTTTGGAAGATCAATATAATAGGTCAAAGCTAAGAGTCAGTAAGTTCTAGGTCAGGAACTGAACTCTCAATAGTGATGCTCAATAGACACTAGGACTTGGTTAAGTAGGAATGTCATATGTTGATATGACAACAAAGGTATGTGATGAATGGTCCTGGCTTGACTTTCATTTCTACTCTTATTTGTGATAAGAGTTAATGTATAAGAACTACCATGATACAATGGTAAGAATAACTGTAGCAAGCAAGTGTATCAAGATTTGGTTATGGAGTTACTTTACTTAAGTTATATGCTTAACTTGGTATTCAGGGGTTGTGGTAGGTAATATATTGATATCATCTTTAGAATATTAAGTATTCATCCTTAAGTTGTGGTATGGAATATCATGTAATGATCTCTAGAAGATCAAGTACTCCTTATTGAGTAGTGTGTTGTGACTTAGTTTTATTACATTTGATCTACCCTTAGATCAAATTATATTCCCCAAAGATACGGTTTTAGTAAAGGTCATATTGAAACTTATCGCAGTCAACTTGATGATCTACTTCAGTTTCACCAAGTTAAGAGAAGCTGCAATCAGTTTGACAAGTTTTATTTAAAAGCGCGAAAATTATCTAGATTTTCTATGCATGAATGCAATGCACACACCTTATCTCAGCTTATTTCTAAGCTCAAATGTTGGGATGTTACAATTCACCAAGTCCATAAATGTTCGGTTTTTTCCTTTCAACCACTCCATTAGATTGGGGTGAGTAGGGAGGGGTTACTTCATGTATAATTTCATGTTTCGCACAGAATTGAGTGAATTCATGAGATACATACTCCCCTCCTCTGTCTGACCTTAAACGTTTGATTTTCTACTCTAGTTGATTTTCTACTTCAGCCTTATAAATTTTAAGGCAACTCAGAACCTCATCTTTTGTTTTTACTAGATAAATATAACACCACTACTCCCCTCCTCTGTCTGACCTTAAACGTTTGATTTTCTACTCTAGTTGATTTTCTACTTCAGCCTTATAAATTTTAAGGCAACTCAGAACCTCATCTTTTGTTTTTACTAGATAAATATAACACCACTTAGTCGTATCATCTATCAAGGTCATCATATACTTTTTCCCTACCTTAGTTAAAACTCCATTCATTTCACACAAATCTAAATGGATTAAATCTAGATGTGATAGACTTTTCTCCCCGATTGGTTTGAAAGGCTTTTGGGGTTTGCTTTGATTTCACACAAGACTGACACTTAGATCCATAGACTATGAATTTTTTTGGAATTAAATTAAGCTTGCACAACCGAACAATGCGATCGAAATTGATATGACATAAACGAGAGTGCCAAACAGCAGCATCTCCGACATGATTTCTAGAGTACAAAGAACACGATAAATTGTTTACGACATTACAATCGTCTAGAATGGAAAGGCGGAACAAGCCTCTCATGTTATAGCCTTTTCCAATAAACAAACCAAATTTCGAAATAATAAATTTGTTCGACTCGAAGACCAGCTTGTAGACATCATGGCACATCAGCGAACCAGACAACATGTTTCTATTTATTCCTGGGACAGGTTGCACGTTCTTCAACAATAGAGTCTTCCTCGAAGAGAGCCTCAGGTCAACCGTACCGATCCCACGTACAACTGCCTGAGTCCCGTTCCCCATCACGACGGTGGAACTGCTGCAAGTCTAATAAGAAGAAAACAAGTTGTAATCAGCACTAACATGTACATTAGCTCCAGTATCTATCCACCAATCAGTGGATTGACATACAATAAGTATACTAGGTACGTACCTAGATCCTTCACCTGCCTCGCTAATAGTGGCATTCGCAGATTGCTGACCACCTTCCTTCTGTCCTTGCGCATACGACACTTCCTGGCTATGTGCCCAGACTCGCCACACACAAAGTAGTTGAAGTCACCATTTTCCTTGTTCTTCTTCTTCTTAAAGCTAGTGGTTTGTTTTGCCTTCCTTTCATTCTTAAAGTTCTTTCCTCCAGAGCCACCAGCCCCATTGTGCATGACATTGGCTAGGAAGGGTTTTTCTTGACGTCTTCCGCCGTGGCATTATCCTCAACATCAAGAGTGGCGACGAGACTTTAAACAGTCATCACCTCCCTCATGTGTTTGAGTGTAGTGGAAAAGCTCCTCCATGATGGAGGTAACTTGGCAATAGTCCCCCCCACCACAAACTTGTCAGGCAGAATGACTCCAAAACCGGCGAGTTCCCCCACCAGAAGTTGGATCTCATGAGCTTGCATCACAACCGAATTATTATCGGCCATCTTAAATTCGTGATACAACTCATTAACATAGAGCTCCCGCCTAGCATCCGACTCTCCATACTTTCTGTCGAGAGCTTCCCACACAAGAGGAGGAGTGGCATAGTTCACGTAAATATCACAAAGCTGGTCGGTCATGAGGGAGAGCAGGAAGCCCATGGCCGTGTCCGAAGACACCTCCCAATCACGTTGTTGTTCCTGTGTGAGCGGCCTTTCAACCGTGGAGGAAATCACCCACCACAAGTTCTAGCTCATGAGCCAAAACTTCGTACGGGTCTGCCATCTCTTAAAGTTCTCAACCCCAAACCTCTCAGGTTTCATCACATCGCTAGGTACAACCATTGCACAGTAATAAAGTTTCCGAACTATTGGAAAAGTAGCATGGAGAAGTATTAAAATAATTCTGAATTTGTGTGACAACCAAGATAGATCTAACAGATTTCCACATGCGATCATAAACATGAAATCTAACATGTCACTCCAGATTGACATGGATCTTAAACCCCCAACTAGAACATGAGAGAAAGGATCACGAGATTGATTTCTTATAGTCATAGAGCCGAACGTAGATGAAGAAGAGTTGGGGAAGATGAAGCAGACGATTGATGCAGTCAAATAAGAAGAAGTAGTCGTGCGAAGCACTTCCCAGAAACTTTATCGCCTAACTCCCTCGTGTAGAACGCCAAACGCCAGGAAAAGTTCGGAGACTACTGCTTTCGTCACCCTGCTGCACGATAGGGAGAGGATCGACGAAGATCGGCGGCGGCACCGAAGAGAACAGTGTAGGGTTTTTGTATTTGATATCTTTTGTCTAGAGGAACGTCTTCCTCTTATAGACTCGATTGGATAACCCCCACGCAACACGTTCTGCCTATATTCCAGGATCCGCCCCTGGGATACCTCCATCACGAACGATCTCCTAACTTCACGTAAACGGGAAGTCTCTCATTGAGTCATATGTGAGATAGACGCGGGTGGATAAGATAAATAATTTGCTCGGCAAAAAGATATGCAATTTTTAACAAGCCACTGTCGCTCCCAAGTCACAAGTCACGCGTAATTAATGCAAACAAATGTGAAATGCGAGCGAGAGCACGCGCATGTGCGTGTGTGGTGTACACTTAGCAGTTAGTATAGCTCTCTCTAGTCTTTCCAACTAGTCTAACCATGAGAGGCCCCCTTATATGCAGATCAAAATCTTGCTCCCTTGGCAATGTGGGACTAAACTCCTACAGCTCCACCCTTGACTTCTCTCCAATTTCTAAAATATATATGGGTCCAATTCTTGTAAAGGCCCATTTATTCCAACAATCTTCGCTTCAAGCGACGATCGGTGACAATGTTGTTCAACTTTCCTAGCTATTATGCTATTGTCGTACTTACGTTTTCCTTCTACCTTGGTCTGAAGTTGGTTCTGATACCTACAAGCCATATGCATATCTTATTATTTACGCAAGAGAACACTAGTTGCTTGTATGTGCCTTGTAAATCAACTAGAGAAAAGAGAGAAAGCACCACAGTCTTTAGCGATGGAGTCGGTATTTAGTGTCCACCGAAAATGAATGACCACGAACACTAGATAAGTGGTTCCACACGTGACCGACTGCCACATAATCAATTTCCCTTAGGATTTAACGACTCTTTGGACATGAATACACGAGCACACAAAATAACAACTTCATGACATAGTTGCCATATTTTGCGATTTGGTGACTAATGCACCCACTCGTGGCGACTTCATATACAACGAATGTCATTTTTCTTATTCTCTAATCAAAATTATTTCTTCTCTTCTTCTACACTTGCCATCCAATCTCTCCCTATCTCCCATGCGCTTCTCCTTGTGTTTATTTTTTTATTTAACTGTCCTCCTATCATGCTCATCGTTGTCACCCTCGTTCGCGAATGAGGAACGCTTGTGTGCTACCTTGGTGCCATCCCCAACCCAATTTCCATGACCGCAATTCTTCCATCCACCCACGACCAAGCAAGGTTTTTTACCAACTCAGGTGCCAAACACCGACCATAAAAAATGTTGTTATGTAGCGATGTTCATTGTGATTGTGGTGGGCTACGTATATATATGGTCATAAATGGAAAATAATCCAATTAGATACATGGCCACCTTTTGGTTACCACCTCTCGTCCTCTCCCCTATTTATGGACGATCATCTTCTATCCACAATAGCTTGCCATACTCACCCTCTCTCTCGTTGGTGATTCATCAAGAGCGTCGTTGATTACCTGCTTGAGGCCCAACCACAGATGCAAAAAGGAAAACTGGTATTTGGTTACCTACATGAGGCATCGAGTTAGGCACACACATGATGCTTAAACCAACTCTCAGCTAGACCCCCGAAGGAATGTCGATTCCATCGTTCCTTTGGGTTAGGCTCATTAGGTCACAAGGGGACACACATGCGGTTGAGACGAGAAGCGAATGAACCGCTTGCCTCACTCTCTCTCTATCGAGCAACCACAAATCTCCATATCTAGCGTTTGTTGGAAGGTAGTCGCTTTCAAGATTCCATCCTAAGTTCTCACTCTTCACCGATGAGTGCCGAACTTCTCCATGACTGATGTAAGTCATCCTACACTTGTTAGTATGAGCGCATCATACTGGGATTAGGTGAACCTTGGGTTTTTGATTTGCAAAAAAACTCAAACATACGTTTTGGATTTGGGATTTAATCCGATGATGGTAGGTTTATGTTTAGGTAGGGTAGTATAGTTTGATGATGCTCAATTTAGGTTTGGGTAGTGATTTTTGATTGAATGATGCTTGTTATCTATGCAATTGGGGCTTACAATTGGTAATGTTAGTATGATGATGCTACATTTTGAGCCGGGTGGTTATTTTAGTTGAACCATGCATGCTTGATTTGTATGTCGGTAATCTTTACGACTGGTATAACATTGTTTTTCATGTAGGGGCATCCTATGTTGAAGGAGGAGAGAAACTATTGACTGTAAACACCCTTTTATATACCCAGCCTAAAGAGCATTCTTCCAATGAATCACCAGAAAATAAAAAAGATAAGGGTACCATAGAAACAAGAGTGGCTGATGAAAGTGAGAGGCTAGCCAAATTAGCTACTTTACTGATGACTTTGTCCATGGTGGTTTTATATGTACTGTAATAAGTTACTGTAATAAGCTCTACTACGATAAGTTTTATTTAGCTACAGGCTGGAGGGACGAGGACAACGATGCTGATGCTTTAGTATTTATAGTCGTTACTAGGTTGTATACGGATCTATTTGTATTTTTATTGCTTTTGATGTTCTTTGAATTGCTATTGGTGATTATTTTCGAAAAATAATACTCTCTCTAATCCAAATTAATGGACTCAGATTATCTAGATTCCGATATATCTAGCAGTAAAACATGACTACATATATCTGAATCTTGATATTTCTGAGTATACTAATTTGAATTTCTACATGTGCATTTGGACGACCGACGAGGATGACCTTTGTACTCCCTCTGTTCCATAATATAAGATGTTTTATTTTTATGAAACAAATGTATCTAGATAATATTTAGTGTGTAAATTCAGAGTGAACCTACACACTAAAAAAATGTCTAGATACATTCACTTCGAAAAACTAAAATGTCTTACATTTTGAAAGGAGGGAGTACGTTTTTGTTGTTTTGACCTGATGACCTTTGTATGTTGGTCACATAAAAGAGTTCAAGGCTTCAAGCCGCTGATCAAAGATATATTACTTCAGTTGATGGGTCGAAGCCCGAAGGGACTACGAGAAGGCTTGAGATGGAGTTTCCGTGGAGTAGCCCATCCACGCTGGTTCAGCTATAGGGCCGTAGGCTTCAATTCCGTAACCAGATTGCGGGGTTGCGGCCCAATGTTAGCCGAGCCCGTCCGGACTTCGGAACCGGATTGCAGCTCACTGGCTGGGGTTAGACGGCGACCACGACGACGGCGACGGCAGCAACGGCACCACCCTTCCATTCCTTTCCCTCGTTTCAACCCGAAATCCATTCACAGAGACCCCACCCGTTGCTTTCCCACCCCCCGGACGCCATGGCGTCGCGAGTGGTAACGACGGTGCTCGCCGGAGCCCTCCCCGCATCCCCGTGCGCTCGGCCAGCCGCGGCCGGCGGCAGCAAGTTCGCCGCGTGGACGAAGCGCCCGAGCCTCCACCACGGCATTCGCTGCGGCATGGCCCGTGCCTCGCGCATCCGCCCGCACCACCCCTCCTCGCCCCCCTCCACGACTGAGGTAGCTGCAACTGTACTCCAAACCACGTCTTCCGAGGTCCCCCAAAGCTTTTATCTCCATGTGGATGGTCTGGTTCAGGACGGTGTTCTCGAGCTGCTCAAGAGCGCGGTGGCTGCGCTCGCCATCATCGCCCAGATTTCCGTGGCGCTGCCGGCGAATGCAATCCTCTACTCGCCCGACACGAACGTGCCCAG
Source organism: Avena eriantha (assembly GCA_910589775.1). Lineage (NCBI taxonomy): Eukaryota > Viridiplantae > Streptophyta > Magnoliopsida > Poales > Poaceae > Avena > Avena eriantha. The sequence goes on along the minus strand of OU342741.1, from coordinate 146,841,830 downwards.
GACTGGGGAGCTTGCGCTGCGGAGGGCCATCCCGGCGAACCCAAGCATGAAGACCATACAGGTAAACGTGCATCACGATCGCCGTCGTTCTTAGGAGGTCGTGCGATTGCCGATTGGGCGTTGCCTCTCAGGTTATTTGCCCACATTTGCCAGGAATCGCTGGAGGATATCTCGTACTTGCTCAGGATACCGCAGAGGAAGCCGTACGGCTCCATGGAGGGGGATGTCAAGAAGGCCATGAAAGTAAATTGACTCCCTTATGTGATATCAACAACTATTCAGATTGGTGATGTCACATGCTTCTTCATTGCGTTGTAAACCTTCTTACTGAACTAGATGTGCTCATCATCCCGAATCCCGATATATAGAACTGGCTATGAATGCAGATAGCAGTGGACAACAAGGAGGCAATGTTGGGAAGCATGCCGGCAGAACTCAAGGAAAAGGGCTCCGAGCTATATACTTCCTTGCTCGAAGGGAAGGTAACTATGCTAAGAGGGTCAAATTCAGATTGTGAAGCAGAAGTAAATTGTGTTACTCGGACTATGTGATAGCTGAGTTACTTCAGCATCTTTGCAGGGTGGTTTACAAACTCTTTTGAAATATATTAAGGATAAGGACAATGACAGACTTTCAGTAACGCTTGCTTCTTCTCTGGATACTATTGCTGAATTGGAGCTGTTGCAGGTAAGTCTAGTAAACTAACCTACAAATCATTCGTTTCTAAATACTTAGATCAGACTAATTCTGCTACAGTGAAGGTTGGATTACTTAAAGGGGATTCTTTCTTTCAACAGGCTCCAGGCTTATCCTTTCTCTTACCTAAACAGTATTTAGATTATCCAAGGTGAATTTCTGTTGAAGTCTCTAGTCTCGTAATGCATTTCCTGTCATTACTGGGACCAATTTATGTTTCTAAACATGTTTTCACGCTTCATTTCATAATCGTCACCAGCTCTAGATCCTACAATTGTTGTGATGGGTGGAACATCTGTAGATCTGAAGACTGAAGCTGATATGGAACTTGATCGTAAATACATAAAAGACATGTAGTTCTTACTTTCGTTCATTAGAGGAACACACGTTAGACAATTATCTGCTAGCTGCTTGATGATGGTAGGATTCTAGGCTACTTTTAGTGATAATTTCAAATTCATACATGTTGCTTGGGAAACAGGCATTTTCCTATAGTGTAGCACTGAATATTCACAAGAAGTTACAAGTTATCAATATTTGTACGCTGGTTGGTTACTGAGTCCGCTTCCTTGCATACGTTCCATTGTCTGGATGGGAACTCTCAGACAGAAAGCACTTGATAGTTGATTCGGCATATGCCCATTCAATTTCTCTTTTTTTTACGATTGTGAGAAGCTAAGAGAAAAACACATCATTCCTTATAATAATGTAAAATGATTAAATTCCAAGTTCGTGGTTGGTACTCAGCAGTCAGAAGATCGCACAAATATTTTTATTTGAAAATTCCTGAGGAGCAGTAAAAGATCCTTGCTTATGATTAGTTAGCGCGCAAGCTGTACGGCTTATGCAGATCAGTAACAACTGTTGCAGCAACTATAATGGTGGTTTGCATTTCCCCTCCAGGCTTGGGGATAATTACAGCAATTGTTTGTTTTTTGTCTGATCTCTAATAAAATATTTATTTCAAATTTAATTCAAACGTCTTGTGCCAATAATAGGCTAACAGGAAGAGGGGTTGTTGAATTCACAGTTGAGAAAGGTGATGGTTCAACATTTGTTCCAACTGCTGGTGGTGAACCCAAAAGCGTTGCTACAATTCAGGTAGCCGTTTGCCTGATTATGATAACATAAACAGTTGAGTCAATGTTCTCGCTACCTTATCAATATATGTATGACTAAGAAAATAGTGTACCTCTCCTTTTCCTCCTTGTCAGTTTCCACAATCATGTTTGCAGTGTTTTAGTGGCTATCTAATAGCTGGGCATCCTGAACTGCACTCCTTTGACAATGAAATATAGCCTTACTTGCTACTCCCTCATATCCAAATTAATGTTCTCAGATTCGCCTAGATTCGGATGTATCTATCACTAAAACATGACTAGATACATTCGAATCTAGACAAATCTGAGAACATTAATATGGATCGGAGGGAGTATTTTTTTTGTCATGCCATGATTTGCATTTGTACCATTGTCCTCCTCATTGTTTCCATAAAAAATGACTGATTTTTGTGCTAGTTATTGATTTGAGTACTACATGCAGGTCGTAGTTGATGGGTATTCTGCCCCACTGACTGCTGGGAACTTTGCGAAATTGGTAAGGTAGCTTAATTCTGACCCACCTCATTATTTTCTGCCTGTTGAAATTTATGAAATGTAATAAGTAACACCCAAATAATTTTGTTTATTGAAGAGGCAGCTGGTAAATCTTTCAATCTAACATATGCATTTTGCTTTAGTGTTTGATTTCTTTTACAAGTACTTGCTTTGATGGCTCAATGAAGTAAAATTTGCTCCAGGTTTTGGAGGGGGCATATGACGGGGTAACACTGAAATCTGCGAACCAGGCAGTCATTGCAGATAGCGAGTCTGGGAAGAAAGGGTATACTATTCCGCTTGAGGTCATGCCTGCTGGACAGTTTGAACCGTTATACAGAAGTCCCCTAAGTATTCAGGTCACTCATTCACACTAGTTCAACAGTGAAACAAAATTGAGCTCATGTTTTCTATATACTGACTCATTTCCTTTGCTACATCTATTTAGGATGGAGAATTGCCAGTCCTTCCGATGTCTGTATACGGCTCTGTTGCCATGGCACATAGTGTGGATTCAGATGAATACTCATCACCAACCCAGTTCTTCTTCTATCTCTATGACAAGAGAAATGTGAGTAAAAGGCTACATCTTTAGAATCCAGTAATCCACCAACATAAACAATGAATATACATAATCAACCAAATGCATACTTACTATCCATATTTTATAGATCAGGCTGTGTAAGTTTATATGACTCAAGAATTCACTAAGTTTCTTCTCCTTCTGCTAACCATATTTACTATCTTAGGGCTGCTTTGTGCCCTGTATGAAAAAACAATTTAATTCTTGAATAGTACCTTCTTTCGTAAATACAAGATGTTTTGGTAGCCTAAAATAGCCTACCAAAACGTCTTATATTTTAGAACAGAGGTAATACTAAGTACTAAGTACTAGTAAGAATTGTCTATGCAAATATGGCACTAACCATCACCACTCAGATAATGCGAAAGGCGCGAATGCCCAATCTCTTTACCGTATACCTAGGAATTACCGTACTGTCTAGAGAAGCATCAACTGTGTAAATAATATTTTTTTAATGATTTCCTTATTGTTTGCAGTCTGGTTTAGGAGGTATATCTTTTGATGAAGGACAATTTTCAGTTTTCGGGTAAGTATAAGTGGCTTACTGGCTTAATAAATCACAGCTTCGACAACAGAAATGATCAGATTTTATGGTCCCTAAAAAGAAATGATCTCTTTCTGTGGATTGAAAAGGGAGAATTTTTCGTGTCGAAACAAACATCTGCAGGTATGCCACCACAGCCGGAAGGGATGTCCTTTCACAGATCAAGACTGGAGATAAAATTCGTTCTGCCAAGCTGGTACAGGGCAGAGAACGCCTTGTGCTGCCAGAAGCAGCTTCAGCGCCGGCTCCAGCAGATCCAGCGATTGCTCCGGCAGAGAGTTGACCAAATCATGTACAATCAGCCCCAAACACTACAAAACTATACGTAGCATTCTTTCATTGACCAGGTGGCAAACCATTTTGTATACGAGAGCATGTAAACTTGGCCAAAGACAGCTTATCAAATGGAGTATATATATAAGAATCATCGTACAGCATACGCTTGAGAATGAAAACAATTGTGGTGTGTTGGTAATTTCACAATCCGGATGCAATGCATTGTTTCTTTCCTATGGGTATATGGTATCAGGAAGTTGCCGCCGGCGTGCATCTCTCATTGAGCCAGGCTATAATGTCGCCGCGGACGCGCTGGATGTTCTCGTCCGGCTCCCCGAAGAGCATGGAGTGGAGCATCCCGTCGTACATCTTGATGGTCTTGTCCTTGCTGGCCGCGGCCTCGTACAGCGCGCGGCTGACGGCAGGGTCGGTCACCTCGTCAGCGCTTCCGTGCACGACGAGGAACGGGACGGTGACCTCGCCGAGGCGCGCGCCGAGCTCGTCGGTGGCGCGCAGGAGCTCCGTGACGGTGCCGAGCCTGGGCCGGCCGGTGTAGCGCATGGGGTTGCGCGCGGAGATGAGGCGCTTGGCGGGCACCTTGACGGACTTCTCGATCAGGTCGGCTGTGGGCACGATGGGGAGCGTGGGCGCGAACCGCGCGACGAGGGTGAGGATCTCCGGCACCGGCCAGGGCGGGCGGATCCGGTCGGAGATCCTGCACATGGGCGCGACTAGCACGGCGCCCGCCCACTCCTCCGGCGGCGTACGGAGGTGGATTAGCAGGCAGATGGCCCCGCCCATGGACTCCCCGAACAGGAAGCACGGCAGCCCAGCGTGCTCCTCCCGCCGCCTGACGGAGCGGAAGAAGGCGAGGAGGTCGGCAACGGCGGGCTCGAGCTCGGGGACGAAGGCGCGGAGACCGTGGGAGCGGCCGTGGCCGGGGAGGTCGGCGGCGAAGCAGGCGAAGCCGGAGCGGGCCAGGAAGACGGCCGTGGACTGGAACGTCCAGCTGATGTCGTTGCCGTAGCCGTGGACCATGAACACGAGCGCCCTCGGCCGCTTACCGCCTGCCGGGCGCCAGGCGCGCGTGAAGAGGCGGCGCGCGCCCGCGCCGTCGTCCGGCGTGCTGAAGTAGGATGACTCGCCCTCCGCACCCTGGGCCGCGTAGTACTCCGCCTCCGTGGCCGGGTGTTCGCCCCAGAAGTTCACGGGCGCCTGCAGCACCTCTTCCTGCGTCATGGTGGGAGGCGCTGGGGCGCGGCCGTGTTCGGGAGTTCGTGTGGATTGGGGAACTGGTGCCGGCGAGTGGTGGGGGAGTCGTTGCTTCCTGTTGCGTAGCGGACGGGAGGCCGTTTCACCCACGCTCACGTTCGGGTGCGGGGATTGGGTTGAGTTTCGGGGGTTGGTGGAACTGTTCGTGCAGTCGGGCCACCGGTCCATGGATGCAAATACAACCGGTGTACTGTACTGTACGAAATGATCGTCCCAGTTTTGTTACGGAAAAGTCCATTTTCAGCTTCAATTCGTAGAGGCTCGGCGATTTAAACCTTCAAGTCAAGATCCTGTCGTTTGCATCTTGAAGTGTTCAATCCGGATCTAAATCAAACCCTGAACCTAGTTGACTAATACCACGTAGGCAAAATTTTGCAACAAAACCCTCGGCAATTTGCTTTCCCGGTGTACCTAGACTAACAAGTCTAGGGTTCAATTTAGAACGGGATCAATAGTTTAGGATGCGAATGATTGAGATTTCGACTTCATGGTTCAAGCGTTTGATCTCTATGAGTTCTGAGTTGAAAATAGACATTTTCTTTTTGTTACTGTACATTTCTATAAAAAAAAAGAGTTATGTTTTCTACACAATCCATGGCAAGATTTATGTTACTGTATGTTTCTACACAATCCATGCGAGTAAAAAACGTTCCTTCACGCTTTGTGCCAAAATGGCATATACTTCGGGTTAACCCTCCCAATCTTTTTTTCATACCGCAGATCAAAACTCACGTATATCACACACGTACATCGATCTGTGACAATCACTCCACCGGTATCGAATGACCAAGAACGGATGCAGGGGAACGCAACGTAGAGACCATGTACCTTTCCACCATACTTTCCCCCGTTTGACCTGGAGTAATTTTAATACGTACCAAACAAAAGGGTCCTATAGCTGAACTGTCACGATCGAGCACAAGTGTAGACACCACGGCGGCACGGCCAAGAGCCACATTTCCAGTGCGTCACTTATTATCTTCTTGTACTTCCTGAGCTTCCGATCCGTCCTCGCACTCCCTTTGTGGTATGTGCCATGATTTTTGGTGAGCTAGCTCTCGGCAGAAATTAAAGGAGCCAACAATCCAACCACCAAATATGACAATGTACGCTGGCGATAGCAAGCTCAATTCATAATCCATAAACTCATTGGACGGAAGCACATTACTAACATCAGAAAACCAAGCGAGATCACCCCGCAAAAAAAAAAGAAAAAGAAAAAAGCGAGATACTGATGGATGCTTCCTACCTACGCATCCACCCATACCCCATTACACACTCACACTCAATCAAATACCAAAACTCCGTCGGCGCACGCGGTCGCAGATGCATGCATGCAACATGCGTATACATGCATGGCCATGTAGCAGCTATTTTATTGTACTAGTACTGTACTACTACTAGTACCAAGCATGCGCTAGCGGGAATTAGCTAGCTAGGAGTAGGAGTAGCTACCAAGGGATGGGTGTAACGTGGACGTGTTGGCCGGCAGGACGTACGGCTCGATCATGGAGACTCGGAGCCGGGGTGGAAGGGGTTGGGCACCTCGAAGCCGGGGTTGGGCACCCAGGTGTCGTCGGCGCCGGGGAGGAACTGCCCGCTGGCGGCGGCCGGGATGCTGTGGTCGAGGCCGCCGAGGTCCGGCCTGTAGTGGGTGCCCAGCTCGTAGCGCCCAATCCCCGGGATCAGCACCGTCCCCTCGTGGAACGTCTCTGGCCGCTTCACCGCATCCTCTGCCGCCTTCGCCACGGGCTTCTCGGTCGGGACGGCGCGCGCCGCCATGCCCAGCTGGGCGAAGCACGCCGCGGACACCAGGACCGCGAGGATCAACAGGGTCGCCGACTTGGCCATGTCGATCGTCGAGTGGGCTAGCTAGCTGCGATCGCGGCTTGTGGTAGAGCTAGCTAGTGAGCTTTGTTGCTGTCCCGATCAATGGCTGTTGCTTTCGTTGTGGTGGATGGTGATCGCTGCGGCGAGCTTATATAGAGCGCGTGGATCGAGCTAGCAGTCTTACTGGCCGCGCTACGGGATGGAATGGGAGGGAAAAGGCGGCGCGTTCAACTCGTATGGATCGCACGTCACGACGTTGTTTACGAGCGCCGCGCCGTGACGCGCCGCGCGTGCGATACAGTGCGTGCAAGTGAGAAATGGCTATGCTTGGGACTGGGAGAGGACAGAGGACACGGACGGGTGCGTTGCGTGTGCCAAAGTCGACGCGGCGGTGGAGTTGGTTACCGTTCGACGGGGACCCTGCGAAGTTATTGATCTGGTGGTAGCTATGCTCAGGTTCCAACTACTCTCTCCTGCTCTTTAAGCACCGGCTGCGATCGACCATGGAGGTGGCTACTTATTTCCTCTCTATATTTGCCCCCCATTCCCAGTTGGTTTCTCTAACTAGTCGGTACGTTAATTGAGTGATATGCAGTCTCGCCGGACGAACTAGTCTCCTGTCTAGTCCATTTTGGAACGGTTCTGGTACTAAGATCGAACAAACGATTGACATTACTTAATTTATCTAACAGACTTAATTATTTATGTTCCTCCAAACTCAAGAAGAACCTAATGCATCCATGAAACATAGCACAAATCCCATGTGCATACACATCGGTTTCTGTTCTGCATAGATCGCGTAGTACTTTTTTTTCCGATAGAAAATTATGTTCAACCCTTTTTGGGCATATGAGGAACATGGTCCCAGCGAAGCTGTGCACGAGAATACAACCCCTAATTTCTGTTCCATGCATCATATTGTAGGAGAATTCAAGCCTGAGGTGAACAAACGTAGGTCAATGCCGCAAACCGTCGACATAGACGAGCAACGCCGAGGGTGACGGTCGGCGTAGGAAAACCCTCAGCATAGATAGAGCAACACCGAGGGCCTCCGTCGGCACAGGCTGAGCACACGTCATATTCGTGCGCCGGGACGACCGCTGGATACACATTTCACGTCGTAGGTCAATGCCGAGGGGTTTACCGTCGGCGGAGGAAAGTTAACGGTGCATAGCAAAGCCAAGGGGGTGACTGTCGGCGTTGCCACGAGCATGCACGTGTGAACATATCAGTACCTACGCCGAGGGTACTCCCCTCGGCATTGCCGCACCAACGCCGAGGGTATTCCCCTCGGTATTTCTCCTTTCCCATTATATTAGACCTTTAATTTTCTGTATATATATATGTGAATTAAATATGTTTGCATTTGATTTTTTTCGTTGGATAATACTTTTAGTTTCTAGTAATATATTATATATATAGAACGAGTTGCATGGGATAGACCGCTAGGGCCCATAGACTGGTGTTTCGGTGGAGAAAGACCACCGGAATCCCACAAAGCCTTGCATATGGAAAAAGACCGTCCGAGCGCTGGAATCCCATGAAAACCCGCATGTGGTCCTAGCATACATGCACAAGTGTGGTGGAAGATCCATAGATGCAATTCCTAGCTCCATGGTGCGAGCATGTTCACGTGCATGCGATAACAGTTAGAGAAGTGCTGGACGTGTAGGAGGAAACTCCCGCTACGGATCAAACAGTGGGCTACCGGTGGAATCATGGGTCCAACCTTGGTTTTCAGTGTAGATGTGACCTGAAAAAAATCTAAATCAACAAAAAAAGTACATTGGTGCGGTGACCCAACATACCACTGCATGATGTAGTACACTATAGTCGTTGACATAACACCAATAAAACACCATCCACTAGTATTACATCTCTCAGAGTGGTACAACAGAAACACAGTAGGTCCAAGACACGACTATAGATTACAACTAGACTCTTTACAAAAGATCAAGAGAACAATATAGGTTAAAGAGGAAGAAGATAACTGCTTACAAGGAAGAACCATAAATAACAACTCAGAGCTAACTTGCGACTAAGACTAATATCTAAACTAATTAGCTTGCAATTGCTGCTATTGCAATGCTCTACAGAAATATGTTTTATGGCTAGAGAATCTACTTCTAACTTATTATGAACTTTGTCTTCACTTCAGTTGATGTATATGTTGACTTTATTGACTTTGTTGAAGGGCTTGAGCTATCGATGATGATTTGTTGAGGATGAGTTGATGTTGACGTCGTCTTCAACGGCTTAGAATCTAGCATGGGTTAAGCAGGTACGGGTGAGTACGAGCATAATCGGCAAGTTCACTAAAAACCAATGTTTGATGCACTATCTACAGCCACAAACCATAGGTCGTAGGCAATGCTGGTTTTCATAAAAATTTCTTCAAAGGTTGCTTTTATTCTGAAAAGCTATGTCCGTCAGCCTTCACAGGTTTACCAGAACTTTCAATGCGTTCCTTTCCTGCCACGTTCATAGCTCCTTCTGGAACAGGGAGTAACATGTCATAGTTCTTACACTCTGCAGAGGTGCGTTGCTTTACCCATAAAATACCTTAGCCTTGTTGCACATCCAAGTCGCGAGCTTGTCCACACTTCCTTGGTATGGGGCCCAGTCTAAGATCCAAGTCAGTACTGCCCTCTCCGTGACCCCGCATGAAGACATGACCCCAAGCAGAACAACCTATGTTAATCCGTATGCGGATATAACTATGGTTGACTACATTGAGGACTCTAGTGAGCAGACAATATCCTGGTCATCCCAACGAGTTGGTGGACTTACCAAGGATCGTCTCTCCAAATAGTCTAGATACCAAAATCATGGGGAACTAAGGGGTCCCACCCATGTGCTAAGTTCTCAACAAAATCCATAGCCTCATGATATGGTCATCCGTCCATGCGAAAGGGAGAAGATACAGTTGACTTCCCCAGAGCCATTATAGATCCTATGGTTAACGTGTGATATACGGTGCTAGAATCACTGACGACATTGTTTGTTAAATAATAGACATTATGTTCCTTTACCACTGGAACTATATCAGTAAATTATTACCACTTGGTAGATAATCCATAGTCATATTATTATGAAAATAGGGTTTTCTGACCTTTTTGAAATGCAGGTGATGACAACATTTGGGTGACAAGTATTTGATAGAAAATAACCAAAGGACATGAGCAAGTGTGAACTTGACTTTTGTGATTGCAAGATTATGCACTCACGGTCTTCGAGACAACAGAAGATCCAAAATCTGGAAATAGCATCATTAGTCTGGTAAGGACTAATGTTTAAAAAAGAAGGATGCAATTATGCATAATTAATGTAATGCAGTTTGATAAACGCGAATCCCCGGAATAAGAATCTATGATCTAGGGTTTGAAGCTTCGGATGATTTCTTTGAAATGGGTTGCACTTTTATATATGTTTCACACTGGTGCTTCTTATTTAGGCTTGTGAGAGTGTGTGAAACAATATGTAAGTATAATAAAGTACACACAATAATAGAACACTCAAGTGTGGAATGTAATCTAAAGCCCTCTTAAAATCATACAATTATTATATTTAATATTTTTGTGATAACAAATAATATTCTCAAAGTTCAAAAATTAATTTTATTTAATTTTTAGCACTTGTTAATATTTTCTTAAAATTCTAGGAAGGAAATAAGATTTTATTTTATGCAAACTTACTTTACTTAGGTAAAATATAAGTTAGTATTTTTATATCTTAATATATCCTTTTAATATCTTAAAAGTGAATTTTATTCAATTTTAAGTATTTTTTTTATAAAATTCCAAAAGGAATATATACAATTGTAATAATAGATCTCAATTTAATTACTTAAAATTACTATCTAGTATTTTTTTATTGGGTAGAGGATATTTTTGTGATTTCATAAATATATATATATATTTGTATTTTTAGGATTTTTATTTATTTTTATAAAGCCTAGTTTATCTCAGGGGTATATTTGTAATTATGTATTTTTAAACAAGTCCTTCTATTAAAACATGGGCCTGGCCAGCCCGACTTGACCCGGCTGGGCTTGTCAAAAGTCCCTGGGTAGTACTAGGCCAGCACAATACCCCCACTCACTCTCTCCCTATCTCTCTCGTGGCTCCTCTCTGGCCCGCTCGATGCTGTCGCTGCTGCTGCGCGCGATTCTGGCTGCCTCTGGTCGCCGTGGCTGCCGCCGATGTGTAGGATGACGTTCTCGACGCTGTTGCACACTGCTGTCCAGGCCGATTTGACGCTAGCGCCTTCTGTTGGCCGTGCTGATCCCTGCCCGTGGCTAGAGTTAGGGTTCAACCGCCGTGGTGCTCCTTCGACGATGATCTAGCTGCTCATGGCGCGTTCCCCTTCATCTACGCCTACTTCCAACATGCTGCAGGCGCGGGTTGCAGCGCCCCTTCAGGGTGCTCCTCGTGCTGTCGCTTCCTCTCTGTCACCGATTGATACCTTCGATCCGGATTACGGATGTAGTATAGCTCTTTTGCCCTAGTAGACCTAGGTTATCGAATCCTCGGGAAGCAGAAAGCATAGTGAAGTTACTTTAGCGGACCTTCGGGAGTTTTAGAATTCTTTTTGTGTTTAACGGACAAAGAGTTTGCTGTCCTTTGTTGTTGCCAATGATAGAGAGAGAGGGCATAGGGCTTTCGGTTTCACCTGTGGCTATGCAAAATATCTGATGGGAATAAAAGATAATAATAAAGTATGGATGTAATTGTTGGAGCAAGATAATTATGTGTGGATAGTGCATCCATAATTGCTATTGCCTCCGCAACCGCTTACAACAATAACCTACTAGTCTCATCCATAGAATAAACAGAACTAATGATATGCATAGTGACGTCACCGTTAATTCCAAGTAAATCCCTCACATATAGCCGTACTACCCCTTCTATCACCGGGGTTCCCAACCTGCAGATTAGTCATTACTCATACTCCCTATACCTGGCTCAATCCTCTAGGTCTTGGGTACCTGACAAGTCCTTAGATTGATGCAAGAGAGAATACAATAATCACCATGTCATACAAACTAATGTATGATCCCATCTATGATAAATAACATGCACAAAAGCTACATGGCTAGGCCGAAGCCCTTAGCCCAAGTAGAATTACTCACGCATAGAGATGAAATCAACAATCATAAACATTGCAATGGAAATCATGAGATTGATATCGAATAGTCTTACAATGTCGTCAATCAAAGATGAGATCTACTATTACAAGTGGTGGAATATGGCTATGGTGGTGGAGAAGGGTTTGGAGATTATATCTAAGTCTATTCCTCTGGCGGCTCTTCGGTGTTGTGGATGGCTGGTGACTTGGCGTGGCATTCACATATTAAATTTAGGAAGAGTTAATAGCTCCCACTCAATTTCTTGCAAATTGCATATCTTCTCAATATTTTGAATAACTTCAAAATACCTTGATCAATTATCAAATTGATAGTTTATTTTACGAGACACTAGTACTTTACTAGTATCAAATCCACTAGACTTCAACACTTCCGAATCAAAATCTTTTGAATTCGTCCAAGACATTATTCGCGGTGAATCGTGCTTTGTCTTTCACCTTTTTCCTTCATGACCTTGCGGTCCTTTGGAAAAATCAAGTAACCCCTTTACTTGACAAGATTTAGCAACGCTTTACTTTCCGATCTTAAGTGAAATTTACTTCTAGGATTCCTCATAACTTTAGTTTACCATCACTTTCCTTTGGTGTTCATAGGTATGTCACATTCTGATAACATGACAAGTGATTCATAAATGTCTCCACACAAGATGTAGGGTACATTGTGAATCCTACATCATGTAGTTTAAGTACCAGCGGGGAAAACACAATGATCATTATCATTGATCCTTTCCTTTATGTGAAGAGACATGTTCTAGAACATGTTCCGCTGTCCTTCTCAATACTCTGATGTAGGGTTATGAACCCTCATCATGCTTTCACTATCTTCCATTAGCTTCATTGACGAGAATATAGTTTTCCTCGAGAATACACCAAAATTTTAGCAATACTAGTTTTGCCTACCCTTTTTGTTTTTAGCCATGGATTTCATATTCAAAATTTGCAATGAGTACTCTAAAAGGACTTGTTCGCTATTGCTTCGGTTATATCGAATAATTCCAAAACTTCCACGCCAATCCATACAAAATATGGTACTAATCTCACGAATTTCAGACGGTTCACTTTATAATCTAAATGAGTGTTTTCTATTTCCAACTACTGGCCTTTACACCAATACTAACACGCTTTATTTCGTACCACCTATTCACCCACTCAATATAAAATATCACACTGTGATGCTTTGCACTTCAATGTATCAAAATGCATCGCATTTCACAAATCTTTATGCCAATCATATAACATCGAATTTCATTACTATTGGTCAAATCGTAGTAATTAGATTCTCTTTTATCTTCATGACCCTTTGATGTTGAAATTCTTTGATCACATAAAATAGTTTCACGCTCAAGTTTCATTTGGTAAACCCCTTTACTAAAATCAACAATCACAAAATGGTAATCACCACTTTGTTGAAATACAGTACATCGAATATGTATTTTCTTTCAACTATTCATCAAACACTTTGTATTCATACAATACGCGGTGTTTTAGTTATCTTACCAAACTTGGGCATGATTTATATGTGACAAGAGATCAAATGAATTTCACATATTATCAACATAACTTCTGAATTTCAAACAATGGTTTCATTCAAAATGAATATATCATTAAGTTGGGTATTTTCAAGGCATTTTAATATTTTACAAATGTTCATGCAATATCAATTATTTTTATATCACGAATAATTCACACATAATCTAAAAACCATATGAATACGAATAAAAATCATTTATAAAAGTAAAACAACTGTTTTATTACAAACTCATATGAATCCTGTGTTTCCCCATCACCTCTCATGATGCAAGTCCTGGAATGTGCTTCGTAGCTGCGAGGCAGCGACCATAGAAACACGCATATTGCAAAAGAGTCCGTCATCCAGTGATCCACAAAGTAGACAAGTCTCATGTACGCATCATGCATGCGCTCCAAGTGACACTGCAAGAAAAGTTTCCTTCCGCAATGACTTGGCCCGACGGTCGTCGTAGAAGATGCGTCTTCCGTGAAGAATTTCTCGGCTCGGCCGTGGCTGATGGAAAACTTTTTTTTCGATTTCACGGCCCTCTACTACGATGAAACTGCTAAAAACATGGAGGAAGCTCAGTTGGCGCGTGGCAGAAGCAAGATTTTCGTTTCCTCGCACGATGTTAACTCACTGAACTATTTTGAGGCATGTGGTTTGTACACGTCAGTGTCTCTAGCAGACCATACTTTTCGGTCGTGCCTCCCTGATTTGAACTCGATAACACTGCTCGATGCGTCTACAGTTTAGTCAGGCTGTTGGGTCCCACATGTCAGCCTCTCATTAAGAGAAACGTGTGTAAGATGGAATTTTTTCCTTTGCTCGCGCTACCCTTTTACGAAGTTTATAGCGTTACTCAATGCATCTACCGTTTAATCAGGCTGCTTGGACCCACATGTCATCCTCTCATTAGAAGAAACGTGTGTATGATGGAATTTTTTCCCTTGGCTATTGCCTCCCTAATTTCGACTCGATAATGTTGCTTGATCTATCTGCCATTTAGTCACGCTGCTGGGTCCTCCATGTCAGCCTCACATTATAAGAATCGTGTGTATGATATAATTTTTTTGTTTGCTCGCGCTACCCTATTCCGAACTTGATAGCGATGCTCGATACATATACCATTTAATCAAACTCGTGGACCCCACATGTCATCCTCTCATTATAAGAAACGTGTGTATGATAGAATTTTTCCCTCGGCCGCGCCTCCGTGTTCCGAACTTGATAGCGTTGCTTGCTGGATTTACCGTTTAATCATGCTGCAAGGCCCCACATGTCATCCACTCATTAGAAGAAATGTGTGTATGATGGAATTTTTGCTCTAGGCTGTGCCTCCATGTTTCAAACTTGATAGCATTGCTCGATGCATCAGCCGTTTTTTCAGGCTGCTGGGTTCCCCATGTGAGCCTCTCATTAGAATAAACGTGTGCATGCTAGACTTGTCTCTCGCTTGCGCCTCCCTGTTATGAACTTGGCAATGTTGCTCGAGGAAACACCAGTATAAGGCCGCGCTACTAGGTCCCACATGTCGGTCTCTCTGTAAATGAAACTTGCGTATGATGGACTTTTTTCAGCCGTGTGCACTGTTTTGACCTTGGCAATGTTGCTTGATGCGGCAGCCGTGTATGGTCTTGCTGCTGAGGCCCCCATGTCAGCCTCTCTAGTACGTTTTGGCTTGTGGGTCCCAGATGCATCATGTATGTTCTAGCAGGGGGGTCCTAGATGCCAGCCTCTTTGTACAAGTATTCAACTTTGTTTTCAAACCCGACCATTAAACTCGAGGGATGCTGCAGGCTAGTGGGTCTGCGATGTCAGCCTCTCCGTAATGCGATATTAATATGTAAACCCTTTCTAATAAAAGTAAACCCAAGATATATATAAATACGTATACACAGGGAATTCGAACTAAAGACCTTCAAATCAAATCAAATAGACGCAAACTGAGTGTTTTTCCACTACTCTAAAGCTATTTATAGAAATTGAGTCATTAAACATGTATTAGTACTACAACTTATGTATCAGTCTTCTAAAAAATATTTTGTGTGTCCATGTTATCTCTCTTAAAATAAAAGGGCAGTGCTACTGGAACCTCGATTTATAAGGCCACATAATGGATTAGTTTTTTAAAAACATGGGTAGGCATAGTTTTTTTAGAGGTGGGGGGCAATGCCAAAAATGCCAAATTAAAAAGTTTTGGGCTATGGTTAATGGGCTCCTATCTCAAATTTCACTAGGCTGTGGCTCGCCAGATTCAAACACAAACCTCATCGAGGGAGGGAAAAAAGCGATAATTCCTTTGACACATATTCATGTAAAAATATCTAATGAACACACATCACATGTGCCAAAACAGGGCTGGTATCCAATGACTTCACTTGGTGAAATCACACATCTTTACCCTCTCATCTCTGTCCAAAACGCATCCAATGGTTCCAATGACACAAAGGCAAAAGCTCTAGAGCGAGTAGCTAGTAGCAACGACAGAACTTTTGACAAATTCAATACCATTTGAAAGATTAAGAGTACAGAATATAAGACATAAAAAATCGACAGATTTCTAGTTCATATTCAACAATACTTGACCAATTCAGAAGCATTTCAAAGTGACTGATTCAACAATATAGACACTGAAATTCAATAGCAGTAGAGAGATATACAGTTCTTGTTTCAGCTCTAAAAACCATGCCACGCGATCAGTTTTTCCTTTTCTCCAAACACACTCGGTCACTGGAACATAATCATTGTCATAATATTTGGTCATATAGGGAACCATCATATAGATATAGATATACCATACCAATACGTACTAGTCATAGCTCCAATCCAGCAAAAGGTTATCACAATTTTACCACCCATATATGATCACTAGAGATAAGACAACCACATAATTAATTACAATAGCATACGACCAAAGATCTAGACAGCTAGGAAGTGCATGAACATCATGCGACATTCAGGACAGCCAGATACATCGACCTTGACCGTTCTTCCAATAGTAAGTTTGGCTGCTTTCTAGAACTTGATCCACCTAGAAGTAGCTGACAAGTGCCCATCAGTCGAGTTAATGGCGTAGCATCCCTCGATTTGCACTCCTTCACACTGCATCATGAAGACTATTATGCCCTTTCGTCTAGCCTGGAGTTGCTTTGTGCCACTCTCAGGCAATTTCTGAGTCAAAGCAAGAGATAGACGCATACTTACTAAGAGCAATGCACTAAATCATGTGAAACTTGAGAAGACATTCAAAGCAGTTTATTGATACGTTGCTAACGTATCTATAATTTTTGATGTTCCATGCTTGGTTTTTATCTA